>JAGVVM010006627.1:0-24614 GCA_019149425.1 Psidium friedrichsthalianum
TTTGCAGGAAGACCGTTGCTTTAGTTGGAGAAAGTGTCAGCGGGATCGAAACGGTGATAGTGCGTTATGAGGATTTATATGATCCCGATTCGGCCGGTGTATTTTTTAGATTCGCGTGGCTGCTGGCCAAAGTTCAGCTTAGTTTGGCTGAGGGGCACAGCTCGGTTGGTAGGCCAAGAGTCCTATCCTCTTCAATGAAACAATCCGGGCTAACATTTGCCTATGTACTGCGATGGCTGTGCGCCTGAGGATGGATCGATGCCCGGTGCTGCAAAGGCTTCAAATGGCACCAAAGACTGTCATAATATTTCCTGCCTCAAGGTTTACGACCATCAGTTGGTGAGCGAGGAGTGCAATTATCTGTGCGAGCAAACAGAGGATAGCTATTGCCTGGAGGGGCGGGCTATTTTGAAGAATCCTAAGTACTTCTCTCGAAGCGGAAGGCAAATGTGCGCTGGTGCGGAATCGGAGTAGAAGATTGTGCAATGAAGCACTAGACAGGGTTTGTGAATCGTACACTGTAGTTGTCGCTCCCGCCTTATACGACGAAATAAAGCATGAGCCGATATAATTTGCGGTGGTAAAGAATGGAGTTGTTGCCGGTGATCAGGGAAGCACGACACTCTGATGAAGATAACACTGACGGGGGGGTGTGGGTGCAGGTTATTGGGGGGCGAGGTCTTGGTGGGACTTCATGCCAGTGCGTATAAAGTGAAGACTATCTATTCATACAAAGGATATAGCAGAAACCTTGCAATCTCTTCTTGTAGTGACAATACTCATAAGAATCTTCCTGAGGCCACAATTCGAAAAGCAGATGTGAGCACGTCAATTTGTTCCAGGTTCATGCTAGGGTGGGCCTATGCATAGAAAAAAATTAAGCTGTGTGCAGCTACTACATTGGTTGGGTGTGGCCTGGATGAGTTGTGAAACCTACAGGGGCAACACATAGAAATACTAGGATAGACGATTCTGTTGCGCTTACTCGTCATACATGATAACTTGAAGCTTGAAACACAAAGCGGGAAAACGATAATCAGCCAAGCATTGCTAGTCGGTAGCATAGGTCCGCTTTATAGTTGATTGGGCTGAGTCGTGCTGTTTCAGGAACTGCAAAGGCGTATTCGAGAGTGACTGCAAAATATTATGACAGCAGATTCATTGAGGTGGCTGTTATGTGAGACAGATACGAACATGTACGAGGGCAACTGTTACATGGACCAGGGGTGGCGTGGAAGAATTAGTGAGAGATCGGTAGAAGTCAAGTATTAGATATAACGTGGAACGCGGGTAGAAAGAGTGTGTGAATTATAGATTAGATTGTTGGTTTAGGTGATCACAGTGTGGTGCGTGGAGGGTGCTTTTATTAAACGGAGTAAATGATATGATACATTAAAAGCACTGAGAAGAGATAATTCTAGCACACTAGGATCAGCTTAGTGGTATTCTACTTCCAGCTCTCCCACGCTTAATATCCTACTGGTTGGATTCCATCTAGCAATTACGCAAGAGAAAGTTAACAGTCGCGCTGATGTCCTGGCTCATACCTAAGCGCTTCTACACAGAGTAGGGTGTGCTTAATTTCTCAAGCTATCTTCCCATAAGACACGACCTAGCGTCACCTCGCAAAAGCTACAATCTAAGTGCTCTCGGAAGACAATGTGTAAATTTAATACGGCTTTGCTCTATTTGGATTGTGTGACTCTTTGATCTCTCTCTCTTTTCAGACATCTTAAGGTCTACTTTTAATAACTCCTAGCGGCATCCAACTTACCGTTTGACATTCAAGAGGGTCAATCTCCAATTGATCTGCCGGGACAATGGTTGGGAAGATTGGGGTTTAGGCCGTTGAAGTCGGCAATCAGTAGTCCCGTAGATGTCGCCAATACAAGCATGATCTGTGTTGGCCAAAAGTTAGAGTGATTCGCCACTAGAAAAGTATCTTTCCTCAGGCAATTATCAATTGGCTATCACGCGCCATTTAATATTTTGCTTAGTATTACCTTGGTCCATTAACATATTATATATAAAGAAATCCTATAACCAAATTATTAGCTATCAAGGGATGATAAAACCATCTCAAAAAATGATCTTGAATATTGAGGAGCAAAGATTGTCGATGTCGGTAGTTTGAGTACTTCCGCTAATATGTCGCAGTTCTGGTTATATTCTCACTTTCTAGGTTATCCTGATTGATATTAAACAGCTTTCGCTATGCATTTACTTATATTTTCATTATAATGAATTGCTATTTATATCGGCCTCATATAATGTTAAAATCGGTTTTTATATCAATTCCTGTAAGGAGCATCTACTCCTATCAAACTTTGGTTTTATCTTGCTGTCTCGGTTATATCCTACTGATTCCCAATTGGTCTTACCTTAGGTATCTCACGATTCAAGGCTAATGTAAAACTATTCACCTTTGTCTGGTATCTCCAAATCTTCACGACTTCCCGTTCTTCATGATTTGTTTCACACTTCGTAAAGGTTCTACCAATTTTCTATAATCTTTAGATCTTTCCTATGATTCATACTTTTTGAATACCTTTGATATAGGCCAACGTAGCATCAACTTCACTCGGCTTCAATTTTCTGTACTGTCCCAAGCATATTGGCAATATGTGCCATCTACGAATGCTGTGTTCGCCTAACCATGGTAACGCATCCAAAGTTTTGACCTGATATATGCTTCTAGGATTTATGTCACCTTCTCTCAGGTCCCTCATCTTATAACTCCATCATCGCAATGCTATTGTTTCATGCCCAGTATATACGGAAGTTCAAAGCCATCTGAGCGTCTCTGTTTAAAAACTAATCTGTATATGAAATGCATCTTTCAAATCTCAGGTATCCCAGCACCTTTGATTATTTTATCAATCTGCAACGTCACTAGGGCCGTTTCAGCATAGAACTGTGTAACATGGCGCTTTGGTCCGTCATTGGAAGAGAGTTGCACGCCATGATCCCAGAGCACGAAGCTCCATCTTAGGGTGGACTGTAGAAGAATATTTACGAATGAATCGAAAGTTGTTTTCATGCTCCATACTATGTACTTCTTGTGTATCAAGTTACCTGGTAGGACAATAATTGTTGGGAGTTTGCGAATCTAATCGGATCGACACCTATGTTTCTCCACCGGGTACGCCCCAACTGAAAGCTTAGGGAAACTTGGAGATAGGTGGGTTTTTTTTCCAACGACATGTGATCCTGCGTGCGGAGATGCGGGGTTCGGGGGCAGCGCCCCCGACAACTGGTGCCGCCCGCTGCCCGGGTAGCAGACGGGGTGGGTATCGGGGGCAGCGCCTCCCGACGGGTAAGGTTCTCGGCTGACACTGGAGCCGGGGGCGGTGGCCCCGCTCGGCATCGGTGAGCCAGGCGGGGGCTCGAGGGCCCGCCCCCGTAAACCATCAAGCGGGTTGATGGGGCTTTTAATTTAATCTGTGCCCGGTATAGTGCGAGTATAAGATAGATTTATTCTAAGTTGTAGGTTTTGTCCCGTTTTTGGATATATATAATTTTTCATCGTTTCTAGATCATCTTTAACGTGTTGAGCTGCTTAAACACGAAAACCAGTAGTTAAATCTCTTTGCAGAATACGTAGCCCTAATCTTGGGGTGAACATGGGTAATCCTCTTGTGCTGCGTTCTTCTTCTTCTTTGATCGTGTTTTCTGATACTCTGGTACGCGAACAAAAACCTTCAAGATGTAGGTTTTTTCTTTCTCTCTCTTGAAAGATCCAAAAGTATTTATATGAAGAAAAAATTTCCTAATTGCCAGCACAAATAAGGAATAACACATCTAAAATGGGAAGAGAAACAAGCTGGATGATATGAAGAGCACATGTAGAATGGGAAGAGAGTCAGGCTTGATGATATGTATTAGCTACCTCACTGAAAACACACTAAATCAGCCCAGATACAATGTTGAAATATTGTCTCACATTGCTTGATAACGGTCTGAATGCTCTTGCCTCAAGGTTATGACACATCAGTTGGGGAGCGACGAGGGCAATTATCGGGTGTACAGAAAACAGAGTAGATAGCTTTGCTCGGGGCTATTGTGAAGATTCCTAAGATACTTCTGCTCGACGAAGCTACAGGTGCGTTGATGCGGAATCGGAGAGGATTGTGCAAGAGGCAACTAAGCAGGGTTATGGGGAATCGGACAACTGTAGTTGTGGCTCACCGCCTTACGACACTAAAGAATGCTGAAATAATTGCAGTTGTGAAAAATGGAGCCATTGCCGAGCAGGGAAGGGAAGGGATCATAAGTGAGCAGTTGACATCTCAATTTTTGCCCAGAGGTTGCTTCCACACATATTTCAGAAAAATAAGTCATTTAAGCATCAAGTCGGGTGATTATGAGAAAAACTTATCTAAAATTAAAGACCGATGAATCGATTTAATCGCGATTCTCATCAATCCACCTGAAACGAGCGTTCTGTCGTCTCTTCTTGAGAATTTGCTTCGGAGGGTGACAGGTCCCAGCTAGCTTGCAAGTGGATCGGAAATGACTGAATCCGAATCACAATCGTCCTCAGCCATGATCAACATTTGAAGGTTTCCGAATCAATGTCAACGTCCAGACAGACGAACCGGAGGATCTATTGGACTCTGATGGGGCGGACATTCACGTCGTCCCTATAAGATGTCAATCCCGGCCGAACCCTTCTCTTCTCTCCTATTCGTTTTCTTCCATCCCCGCTTCACCTTCTTCTTCAATTGTCATCTTCCACCTTTCATCTGCATCCCCGCATGCCTCTCATCACCAGCAAACTTCCTCTTCAACCCAGTTTGTCTTCTTCAAGCTTGGTCGATCACCTGCACTTGGTCACCACCACCATGACCCATTCCGCTGCAAACATCTCATTTCAGCGGTCTAAGTTACCACTGAAAATTCAGACCAAAACAGTATCCGTTCGTGTCCCCTTGTCCACTGTGGCCAGAACCATCAGTGTAGCCCCGCGGGCCATTGTCGTGGTTTGTGCCATTGTCACCATCCACTGTTCAGGGCCACCTCGTCCCGTTCTCGCTAGAGCTGCTGTTAGAACTGCAGGTTGTTGCCTGTGCAACTGGTTCACCGTTGTGGTACGTTGTCTTTGTTAAGCCACTGTCTAGATCAACCTCGTCTGTCCAGATCAATCCTTGCTGCCCAGGCCAACATCATCGCTTATGAAGCAAGAAAGTTTGGAGCCGCGCAAGCTTGGATTCACTTGCATTGACTGTTTCTAATCATCACCACCGGTTGTTCCTCTATTCAACATCCCGCCAATCACTTGCTGATTCTGGTTACGTCTTCTCTCAAACTGAGCCATAGGAGAGCTGAGACATCACGGTTCGCCATTTGAAGCTGAGCCACCAATGCGCTGACACTTCGTAACAGAATCATTGAGCTGTGGCTGTCTCACGATTTCCGTCACCCACCGTAAGCCACCACAAGTCGTCGCCTGTTGCTGTGCCTACTCGCAACCACCATGCGTTCCCTCCTTTCATGGTGAAAACACTATCGCTTGGACAGTTCCCATTCACCATCACTCAATAAATTCCACTAAAGTGGGCCAATCTTTCTTTTGGATGATTCAAACGGCGAGTTGTGAATGAAATTGGGTGAGAACTCGAGATCTATTTGTTGTATGATCATACACACTTAGCCAAGGTAAATTGAATTTTTCCGCATAAATTGAAGGCAGTTGAAGTGAGGAATTCTTGGAATTTAAGAGTGGGGGAATTGTTGGATTACGATTTTTCTTTTATCTAGCATCAACCCAGTTGTTCTTAAAAGAATCTTTAACAGGAAGCTCGGCCCCTGACCAGCCTAGAATAGGTTCAACTCTAATCTCATTCGAGAAATGAATATTGACTTGTACAGTTCATCTTCTGGCAAATTGAATGCAACTGTTGCAAGATTAAATTGCTTAAGTCCTGGATATTTTGAAACTTACAGTGGGAACACATGCAATACTTGGATACTAATGCTCTCTAGCTTAACTCGTCAATCAATGAGATACTCAAGGCTTGAAACAATTCAGGCAGGAAGAGACAAATCATCCAAACAGTAAATCAACCCCATCCCGTTTAAGAGTCGTGCTATTTAAGAAATGAGAATTGCAACAAATTTCAAAACAGATTGAATTGAGGTGTTGTTATTGACAGATATAATATGGACAGCAACTGTTACATGGCCAGGAACAGGTGAACAATAAGTAGAGAGCTCGGTAAGGATCAGTAAACCTCTGCAGCCATACCATTCATGGGTAAGCTCTGGCGCTTCTCCACAAATGCTGATGGAAACCACCCTGCTTTACCTTGCATTCTCCTTCTGACCATCCCGATGGACTCACTAAGATATATTAAATTATTATCACAGTTGAGCAAATAGAATATATTTCATCCTTATACAACTTAAATATCAAGAGTGACAAATAAACCACCATTAGTTTCACATCTCAAATAGAGATGCATCCTTATACAATTTAAGGCAACACTGATTGATCACAACTATAAGGAAACCCAAACTAATGCTCATTATCACCATTAGAACCCTGATTCTGCTACCCCAAAAGTTGTCTGGTCTTTTCGAGTTGACATGCAGAAGTTGTATACTATAATTAAGTAAGTGTGAATTCTTTTATAATAAGAAGTCTTGAAGCATATCTGTGAATATTAGTCAGAGATACAAGGTGGTCATATATAAGGAAACTAAGGTTTTGTTGATGTCTCTCGTGCTCTAGGTAAAGCAATCTATGTACTCATTTATCGAGTCATTCAGTAAAGATATAGGGTCTTAGTATTTTCTTTCTCCCTGTCTCTTTAAGTTCTTAAAATATTTACATGGGTATTAGTGCCACAAAGAGAGTGGGCTCCGAATCACAACCGTAGCTTTATCTTCTTCTGGCCGTCAGTGCTAAAAATAAATAAAAGAACCCTATTCACATATCATCATTTCTACTCTGACACTGAGACCACCGCCCTTCGTCATTCCAAGTCCTTTGTTTTTCGTCCACTACTCTTCATCCTCAAGAGCACCCAAAACCAGTTGTCTTCGAGAGCAGAGTCATCATCCTCCATTGTCTGTCTCAGATCTGCTTCAATTGTCTCTGAGAGCTATGCAATCGCGTCAGCCACTGGTCTCTATGTTGTCGTCAGTGGAGTTGTCATTCACTGCAGCCTCGTCAATCTTGTTGCTGGCATAATTGTGCTGGTGAAGTCTACCACAAGTCGAGCATTTCTGTTCTGTACCTTCATTCCGACGTGCATCCTCCTCGATCGTGGTCAATGGATTTGCATCTCCAGCAAAATCAAGCTATGGTCGTCACTAGTTTGCTGGTACTAGTCTTAGTTTTCTTTTTTTGTTCTGTTTTCTTTTCAATACTCAAAGAAGGATGTTCAAAAAAGGACTTTCTAGGGTACCATTGGTGCTCCAATTTGCAGCACCTCATCTTCAGAAACTCCCCCAAATTTGGTCAACACTCAACAATGCCTCTAGGGATGTTATCCATTGTCGGAATCTCTCAATTATAAGTGGCATTGATGAGCAGAGGCGATGTTGTCAAATATTCAGTCATCTGTGACTGCCAGAATCCAGCACACCTTAATTAAGTAGCCAAAGTTGAGTGCTGTAGAGTGAAGTGGTTTAGTTTGCCACAATTGATGTTGGGTTCCCACATGATTTATCAAGGTTGTGTGGGAATGCAGTGTTAACTTTCTGATAATGTGTTTCCTCAGCATTTGTTAGATCCAGTGATCATGTGGATTACATTCAACTTGATCATGTAAGGTCCAGCTTACACAATTGTTATTGTCTCAAATTCGTATCTAGGTTTTCACATCCCTTGTCTAGGGTATGGTCCAGCTCACACGGTGTTTGGTCGGTCTTTTGAAGAAAGTAGCAGATGTCATATGCAAGCTGGACACTCTAGCCTGAGGGGGAGTCTTGAATTATATATTGAATCAGTAATTAGTAGGTGGTCGGTCATAAGTAAGGAAATTAGGGTTCTCTTAGTGTCTGTCATGCTCTCTAAGTAGAGCCATCTAACCATCAAAGTATTCTTTTTTCTAAGTCCTTTAGTAAAAATGTAGGTATTTTCTCTCTTCCTCTCTCTAGGAGATCCTACAATATTTACTCAAGGGAGTAATAAAGAGAAAAAAAAAATTCCTATCACCAGAACAGACAAGGAAGAGCACAACTTGAATGGGAAGAGAGACAGGCTTGATGATATTATAGCTACCTCAAAGAAAAACACACTAAATCAGCCAAGATGATGGCAAAGTGAGAGGGGAAATATTAGGAAAATAGATACTCGTACATGTAAGATTCACAAACAGATATTGCCACATTGCCTGGCATCTTTAGATATTTGAAGTATCTCTGATAAACTGAAAGCTTTTCCTAGAAACAGTGATTTTAAACTGGTTTGCTAAAGCTGCAATCTCAGGAAAACTTCTAGATGCTTCAGAAAGAGAATCACCTACACATTAAAGGAGAATTGAAGTTGTTTTCCAAAATGACACTCCTTAATCATTTTTATTAACTAGATGCATCAACATTCACTTGCTAGATGATCACTCAACAAGGCAATTAAGTAGGAAAAACGAGTACCATCAAATAAATACACAAGGAAAACAAATACCTTTCGCACAACAACATAGTCACCCACTGCCAGGCTCAATTCCTTCTCTGATTCAGCATCAAAATTATGCATTGCCTGCATAAGAAGATACAAACAACAGAAAAAAGGTGTTGTAGTCTGTTTTAGTGAGTTTTAAAACAAGGATGATTCATGATTACAGGACCAAGAATTAACTTGACCCATAACCCAGCAGATGAAAAGGAGGGGCAACAGAAGAAGAAAACTAATAACTCCTACAGGAAGATGATATATCTTAGTGCTCCAACTTGAAAGGAAATGGATAAATCAGCACAAAAAAAGAAAAAAAAATTCTCTACTCTCTCTCTCTCTCTCTCTCTCTCTCTCTCTCCACCACAATGTTGAAGACTCAAGAATACAAGACTGTCCAAGTCCCTGCTCACTTGTTGTACTTGTTTTGCTGAGTTTTATAATGAATACACTGGATATAGCTTAAACCTATCCTTCATTCTGATACTTAAGATTTTTCAAGTTTCCTACTTATTGACAAGTCTTCGTTCTTTTAAAGATGGCATGAAAATAATAAGGATGATTTATTGAATATATTAAGTGCAGTGGCCGCAGCAGTAGCGTCTGAGCAGCAACTGGCTGGAAATGGTAATGGTGGCAATGGCCACAACGGCTGAGCCCCTAAACCATTATGTTGATCATCTAATTGTCGATGCTGCCTAGCTAATTGACAGTGGTGAGAAAGGGGGACTAATAAGCTATGCAAGTTTTGTGAAACGGACTTTGCGCTGCCCTGAAAGTCAACTATACATTGTCTACTTACAAGGCAATGATTTCCTACCGCTACTTTGAGGAGTAATTGCATCCTCAGTACAAACACTAATCATGTCGAAGCACCAAACAAAAGTTACAGCATAGTATTTGTGAACCAATAAAATGTATTACAAACCTCAGCCAAGAAATATGCTGTTTTCCCCAAACTACTTTCTGATAAAATCACAGGAGGAGCAGATTCCTTCCGCTGTTTATCTGAAACCATCTGAAACAAAACTCCCAAGAAACTACTAATTATGCAGTGCTTGAAGGAAAACAACCAAACCCTGCAAAATCTAAAAAGCATTGAACCAAACCTCAGCTTCAACTTCGCCGAGAATAGCAGCTACTCTCAAATGGTAGGTCCTTTCTCCTTCAACCTTAAAATTGGTAAGCATCATGATACATCACAAATCCAATAATGGTATGAGCTGACAGTAAGTTCATCATTACAGAGATTGTTTAATCATTTTACCATTGAGACCAGCCTTTGGAAAGTAACTCTTTCTTGCTGAGATCCCACAGCTGCCAGTGCCGTGGCAGCTTCTTTTCCAAGAACAGCCATATTTGCCTTCAATTCCTGCATCTTTGCTTCAGCCGCATGCAGCTTAGCAACATTTTCAGGTATTGGGGATTCTCTCACTCGAGCTTGTCTTCTAGAAACTTCCGCGGCCTGCAAGCTTTTCAGGTAGACTGTGAATTACAGCTTCACATGATTTAATCATAATGGTATAACGAAGTGAGGACTCCAGCATAACAATCAGTGCCTGCTGAAACAATTCCTATGAAATTCTAGCTTTTCATTACCTGCAACTCTGCTTCCTGTCTCATTCGACTATAACGCTGAGCAAGATGACGAGCATCTTCCAAGGGAGCGCCAGTAATCATAGCTCTCAAGGGTTCTAAGATCTGACAAAGGGGAACGGGATAAGTACAACATGAACATGTTATCTTCACTGAGCTTATGAAGCTGTAATCTAAATCAGCATTGGCCTTTGTACTTCACAACAGATTTATTAGCTCAAAAGCAAAAAGGTAATTAATTTGTAAGCTTCATTGGACAAAGCACATTTCGGATGTTGTGAGAACTAAGTCCCCATGACATCATTAGATTCCACACTACTGAAACTATCGAGGCTGCTATTCCTCCATGTGGAGGCAGCCAGATAAATCCTCTTCCATCACTTAATTCTTTGTGGAAAAGTTTGATAGTCCCTCAAAAGATGAGGACCAAAAACATCACTCCTTGCTAACTCAGAACATACCTTTCCGAAAACCAAGGGTATGCTTTCTACATGGATGACCTTTTGCAGTTCTATGTCTTCTCCAAAATGCCAGCCAATACAATCAAGCCCAATGCATAATGAGTTATCGTTTCAAGTTATAGTTTTTGAAGATATATCAAGGGGTAACTAGGCCATTTGTCAAACTCTATATATGAAGCTATGTGTTTGTCGTTGAATTGCCTAACCTCAGTTCACATAACATGCAATAAACAAGAGAGATACAAAGACTTGGGTGCACATGCTTTGTCCATGTTGCACAAAAAATAGAATTTGTAAGGCACTTACAGAGTTATTATACTTGGCATCCAAAAGAATCTGAGAAAGCTGACCTGTGAATATAATAGCTTATTATACTCTTCTTGCTCCTTTCCGACATGTTTAAGAGAATCGCCGTATACAGCTGCTGCCTTGGCTAGAATGTTGTCATGGATATTCTCAGCTCCATATTTGCAACAGTCTTCAGATAATTTGGTTCCTGATGTATTAATTATTCAGAGTCTTGGCCACATCACACTACACAATAGGACATATACAGGCAGAAGAATCGCATGATTGAAAAAAAGATGGAAAACCACAACCTGTTTTGAGGAAAGCAGAGACCGAGGAGATACCTGTTTCAATATGCTTATATCCTAGAGCAGTAAATCCCTCTGCAGCCCTTACAATATCTCTCTGAAAGTCCTGTCAGACAAATCAAGAATTGGATAACGTACACTTTGAAGTCGCATACTAAATCAGCTAACAAGTACAGTACATCAAGTGCATCACCCAGTTTTCTGTGTTCATCCCATAAAAGTCCACGCACTTATGAGTGGATTACAAATGCAGTCAACGCATTTATTATCAACACCATTTTCTTTCAATTTATTGTCTTTTTTTTTTTTCCTAATCATGCCTTCTGTGATAAATTCTTGTCCCGTGAATACCTGATCAACCTCATGGATCAGGCAAGATGAGACCCAAAACCTGGAGAGGGCCCAACAAAAGATTATTTGTACTTATTATTGTGGAGAACCAAGTATATACAGAAGCATGTTCCTTAACCATTAAAACAGCCCCTGGAGTTATAATGTAAGTCTACCATTCCAGGCATGGATTTGAACCTATGATCTCCTTGCGTAAGGGCACATGCTCACAAATCAAACCAATTACTTCCTCTATTTCATTTTCACTCGAATTTGGAACTTATCAAATAGTTACTTGCAAAGTGTAGGTGAATTTAAACCGCTTAATAGTACTATAATAGCCGTACTATTGTAGAGATAAAATCAACAAAGATAAACCGTTCGTAACTAAAAACATAGTATCTCTAACTGGGTAACTTAAGCCCGTAGGAGGAGAAACCACCAGATATTACTAGCTAATGAATGGATATATCGATGGTCGGTACATCGAACTCAAGCACTGGAAGATGTGAACACATCATTATATTCCATGTCTCCATCAAATTTTGGTGCCTCACCGGGCACAATTTGGCCGGCAAGAATGGTCCTATCAATACTTTCATTAGTTTCGGGAGGTAATGCCACCAGCGGAGCAAGTACCACAAGCAAATTACTTTACAGATAGCAATTTATCAGGTAACAAGATATCATTGGTTGGCATAAGCTTGTAATGTTCATCATGTTTGTGATAGGTCATCTTGATTGCTTCCCTAATTTGCTAAGCCTTCAATGACGATGAAAGCTAGCACCAGTCTTGAAAGTGCTTTCTCATTTACACAGTCAATCAACCATTCCTCATAATACTTAAGGGGAGAAACTTTATGGATTCCCATACTGAAGCCAAGTCATTCCGCTTCGCCACAATTAAATAAATACAGTGTCATACTGTACATAATAGCACACTGGATCTAGCTTTACATTGAAATAGCCCCACCACATTACCAAGTTGAATCTTGTTTTTTTTGGTAAAGTACCAAGTTGAATCTTTCATTTCTAAGATTAAGAAGAAGCTAAATCTATCTGAGAAACTATGGCCAAACGCAGTGATTGATTCAACCATCATAGAGACCATACTCCCCACCCATCCTCCATGAACTGTAATAACGAATTAAGTCATTCACAATCACCAACAATAGAATGAAATAAATCAAAGAGCTAAAACCATCCTTACCTTGGAAGCGCGAGTAGCCGGTAAAGTTTCTCGAGCTGTTGATGTCTCTGCATTTCGACCTCATCTATAACCATCACATCGGACCTCTCATAGCCAGTCCCGCTGAACTGCTTGATCACAGCCTAGAACCACAAAAGCAAAAACATAATCAACATCGGTATCGCAGTAACAACAGGAAAAACAAGAAAGGATAAAGTTTTGCAGACGTATATTGCACACGAATTCGCTCGCCGACGTGGTACGGCAATATATCCACACTACACACAGCTGGATCTAAACTCACACTGCCAATCAGCTATGACCCAGAAATGAGCAATTTTGACTAACGCCCACAACTGTTTTGACTTCAACTCAAAACATGAAACATCGCGAGATTGAATACGAGACTAATTGCGATTCTCGAAACTCCCATCGGAAGTCGGAATGTAACTGCAATTGCCAATCAATCGCTTTTTCACCGACTAGCTGCACTGGAGTCAATCGAAAAGCTTCTCGAAAGAAGAACCTGTTGCTGCTTGGCGACTTGCTCCCTGAGCTTGCTAGCTTGTTTCCTCAGCGCGTCCATTGCGAGTTCCGCAAGCTGACGCAGCTGCTCCTCTGGGTCTCGAGCGGGGCAAGGAGGAGGTGAAGAAGAAAGGCGGAAGCTGAATCGAAGCTCTGGTCTGCTTCTCTCGAACTGGTTATGAGAAGGCCTTGGGACTTCGGTTCTTGTGAAAGCCCAAGCAAGAGAGCCCATCGCAAACCCCATTAATTGAACCTTAATCACGTCTATGTGAGCTAATGCCTAACACCATTAAAAATTTTCCAATTAGTTTTCCTCATGATATATTTACCTCGAACTGATTTTCGCCTTCCCAAAAATCTTAACCCCGTATCTCTGTGGCACATTTAGCCAAACTAGCTTTCGTCTCACAAAAAAAAAAAAAACTAACCCATACCCCTAACCCAAATCTACCTTCCATTGTTATTCTCTCGAATATTACGTTAATGCACACACTCAGGAAACGACTGTAAGATGGATATGAGATGAATGATTCAATTGGAAAAAAAAAAAAAAATCAATGGAAGCATTGTGAAGAATGGTGGATGGGAGTCCAAGGCGCCATGTTGAGATTTTTTAGAAGATGGAAGTAATTTTTTGATAATGTATCTCGAGACATCAGATTTTGAAGTCTTTGTGGGATAGAAATTAGTTTCGAGTATATATGTCATTGGATACCCATCTGTGATTTTATTATTATTAACCCTTCTAAACTTAATTGATACTATCACAACATACAAACATTAAAACATAAAATGCTTCAATGTCTCTTCATTTCAATAATTACATATTGTTCTGCAGAGGTAAGGTTTGAAACATGGGAGAATGAGATATTTCCTTGTACATGTAATTCTTTTCATGAATTCTTTTGATCGGGGAGCATCAGGTGCTGTCGGACAACTCTCAAGCCCAATTTATGATCTTGTTGATTGATGTAGCACATTCTTGCTCCCGCAAGCAAAAACCAATTATTACTACAATTTAATCAATGAGATCAAGGTTGAAGATATCGATTGCAAAGGGAGTTGTCAATTCACTAGACTAGTTGTTAATATCCTGGTTGCCTGTGGCCTCTCAAGATGTGGAGGTTTATTGTCGATTTCGAGACCGCTATTCGACTACTTAATGACAGAAAGCTACTCTGGTTTTATTTTCATGGCTATTTGTTAATTTTCTAAGTGACAATTGGCTTCCAAGGTTGGTGGACGAATTTGAATAGTCTGATATTGGTTACTATGCATTTTTGCCTTAGTTTACTGCATTTAGTCTTAGTTTATAGGTCTTTATCATGATATGGATGTTAGGAATTTTAATTATGTGAAGTACTTTAAGAGTCATTTCGATTTATAGGATTCCAAGCCTCGTTTTCTTTTGTTTAGCAGAACCCCTCCATTAACGAAGGTGTGATCTCATTCGTACGGAGACGAGACTTGCCTTTGAATATGCGTGAGGTTTTCCTCAAGTTAGCAAATTATGTTTTGGTTCTTTATCTGATTTTCTTTTTTCTTTTTTTTAGTGAACAAAGAAGTCCTTTATCCTTAGATTGTGGATTTCCTTTAGGCCTCGTGGTGAACTTCTCCTATCCTTATGTCCTTTTTACCCTTGATCGGTGGTGTTCCTTTACGCATTCGTGATAAAATTCGTCTGTCACAATCTTTGTTCTTAACTGATGGCATGTCCTCATGCCTTAGTGGTGATCATTACTTAATAGAACTCGTAGTCATATACAAAACATCCCCATCACGCATCAATTTGGTATCGAAGCTCAAGATTGAACTTGTTTTTAAGTGATTCCTTTGGCTATCCATCTTACACTTTTGTTAAACAAAATGTCTGATTAGGTTTCGAGAGGCTTGACCTTGAAGCAAGCACATTAGAAAAGGTAGAAGATCTCTAGAGAAAAATGGCACGAGTTCTCAACCTCTTGAAGAATTCAATGTTGAAGAATTCGATGAGATATGAGTAGTAAGAGAAAGCCTCCTATTAGTCGACCATGCCTTGACAATCCAGATCCGCATCAAAATTCTGGTGATGAATCCAACAACATTAGAGGCTACTTTATTGATTCAGATTACCGAGTCAGGAGAAGGCGCAGAAGGCGCGAGGAGAATGATCATGAAGTTAATTTGGGGACACTAGAATTTGAGAGTAACTTCAATTCAGACGACTTTATCGATTGGTTGCATGCTTTTGAACGAATATTTGACTTCCATTTGTACTCGGATGAAAAGCATGGCGGGTTGATGTTCTCAAGTTGAAAAAGTATACTTCGCTTTGGTGAAAAAACTTGAAGAATCATAGAGTCAGAGAGGGAAAAAAAAAGCCAAATTAAATCATGGGAAAAACTCAAGAAACTTGCTATCCGATAACTACAAACAAGACATGTTCCTCAAAATGAATTCTCCGAAAATAACATGGAATGAGAATCAAAAAATATATTACGGAATTTGAAGAACTCATTGCGAGGTACAATATTCTAAAAATGCAAGAGTAGACCATAGATCGTTTCCTTGGTGATATGAAGAGGGAGATTGCCGATTTGGCTAGCTACCTTTCAGCCATATTGCTTTTTCGCAAATGTTTGGGAATTGGCCATTGGAGGTGGAGATCCAACTAAAGCATGGCAAGGGTTTGTGGACCAAATCTTTGACAACAGGATATCCTTCTTTAAGGGGTACTTCTTGTAGTAGAATTGAAAAGACGTCGACAAAGGAGAAAGGCAATGAGAAAGCCGCTAAGTTTGTCAAAGAACTCACGAAAAGACTTACTATAGTCTTCAAAAGTGCTTTAAGTGCCGCAGTTATAAAAAAATTCAAGCCAATTGTCCTAACCGAAGGATTGTGACTTTAAGAAAATGAGAAGATCAATATGGGGCTCCAAGAAATATGCGCGGCCTCGGCCAAATTAAGTACCAATCTAAGGAGGAAGATGACATTGTGGAGCACCCAGATGAGGGAGAATTGCTTATTATCAGGAGAGACTTTGCACTACACGATTGTTCCAAACTTGAACGAGTAAAGGGAGACTTTCTTTAAACTTACTACACCATTAATGAGAAGGTATGTAATTTGATCATTTGACGGTGGAAGTTGCACCATCGGATCCCCGGTAACATTCTTCTTGAGAGAGAGAGGGAGTATGTGAGAAGGAACAAGGAGTGTGGAAGGAGGAGTAACAAGCGTGAGAGAGAGCTAATTAAAGTTTTCAATACATAAAATTTATAAATAAACATGTGTATGTATGTGTCCCGGTCCGGTCCGGTGGTCCGAGTGGCGGTTCCACACTAGAATTCGAGAATCGGAGCTATACTCGCCGATTCCCATTTATTGGAATTGGGAATCGGGTCATTTCCCATGGGAACCTCTCAAAATTGGCCGGTTCCCGAATCTTTTGCACACCCCTGCTCGAAACACATCCCCACAAGGCATCTCCATTAAAAATGTTTTTGTGTACATGTATTTTCCTAAGCAATATAAGCAATCGTTTTTTGGAAGATATCTCCCAAATTATTTATGTTTTGCGAAATAAATAAAACCTTAGAGGAAAAAAAAAGAAAAGAAAAAAAAAAGAAAAAGATTAACTTTTACCTTTTGGAAGCTTCGAGTCCAAACCTATGCCTACCGATGGCGAGCAAAAAGAGGGTCGATCCGATACTCTTTACCCCCAAGTTTTGTTTCGGCGTCCTCGTTCATCCTCCTCTAATTTTGTTTTTGCCTCCACCCTCCAAACTGGGTCGGTCATTAATGGCGTGAGAAGAAAGTGACTTTCTTCCCCTTAAAGTTTTAGCCTCCTTCCATCGTCCCGAGAGCTCCAGCCCCATCCCGTTTCCTGGCGTTCAATGCTCCGGCGTAGCACCACCAGAGTCCGGACACGTCGGCGTTGAAGATGCCACAGATCATTTGAACAGGTCTAGAAAGATGTCCTTAATTCATTTCCCACCCACCCCATCCACCCGCAGAAACCAAACACTGATCTCACGACTTCACTGAGTCGGCAAACGACCCGCCACTCCTAAGGATGAGGAAATTGGACCGATCCGATCGGATTGATCTGATCCTTAAGGAAAATAGGCCGGTCTTTAGTTTTATAACGGATGAGATCGGATCGGATCATCTAAAGTATATATATAGAAAAAAAAAAATTAGAGTCGTGGAATGTAATTTGTATTTGTATGAAATGCACCGAATTGCTATGTGGGGCATGGTTTGCTTATTGTATCCGATGGAAGAAAGTTCTAGTGAATGCGCTTCTCTTGTGACGACGGGGCTCTGAACCCGTTGGGCGTGGCCAAAAGGTGAGTTCGACTTTGCACCAATTACTGATTTGGGATACCGGCGAACTTTTTAGGAACAAGTGCATATTTAGTCAAAACAACCATAGAGCGAAAAAAAAGGGATGATGAATGCTGATTCTTTTAGACCAAATAAAAAAAAATATGCTAATTCTTCTATGACAGACACAGTTTCATGTTGGTTTGCGAATACTAAAAATGTTCAATATTTGACTCTTTTTCTCATTTTCTTCAACTTTTGTTTTGAGTTTTTGCAATTATGGTGTATGATGTTTTTCTTCCTAATTTAGTATTTTCTCATAAGTACTCATGTCATGGTTATATGACGATAATATATATGTTTTATTAAGTTAGACGGTTGAGATTTAAAGCAGTTAGTTTAAATCCAAGGGTTACATTTCTATAACGAACTAGTGCTAACGATCTCACTAGAACCGGATTGAGATTGAAACGAACCTCGGGTCCCTATCTCGAAAATGAGAAAAAGAGTCAAATATCGTAAGTTTTTAATATCCCGGGGGGGAATTTTCCCACCCCATTCTTTTTTTCTGGTCCCAAAAAAAAAAAAGGGCGGGACATTTCCCAGTTTTTGTTTTTTTCCTCCCTTGGACTTCTTGAAACGTTCACACGCCTTCCACAAAAAGGAAGGGTGATGATTCCTGCGTTGCAGGGGGGTTTAAGCAATAGCATGGATATATACATTATCCTCCTCTCTTTCTTGGGGTCGATTTCCACCTGAGAAGATTAAATAAGTCTTCTTTTCATCAATAAAGAACTCAAAACGAAAGAATCTTGGGTTCTAGTTTACCTTCTCTGTTCTCACTCGCTCTCTCTGTCTACCCTTCTTCCCTGCGCTGCCTAGCGTGGGGCGCTCGCTTAAATAAACCAAAAAGTTCTTCTTGGAGAGAGAAACAGCATCCGAACACAGAGAGAGAGAGAGAGAGTTTTGAGGGGCCTGATTCGGGACAACCCACGACGATCTGTGTTGGGGCAGGAGGCTTTTTAATCAATCATGCCATCGGGTTCGAAGAGGAGAAAAGCTGCCAAGAAAAAGAAGGAAAAGGAAGCCCCAATCAGTGGTTCTTCCTCTACCAACACCAACACCAACACTCACGGTACTTTGCTCTTTATCTTTTCTATTGATGACCCATCTGTCCCTCCATTATGACTTTGCCTTTTCCAATTAAGAGATTGGCGTGCCAGTCCATTAGTGTTGGAGGGTTTTACTGAACTTGACTGTTCACCGCTAGATAAATGAACCCTTCTCTTTGTGTTGCTTAATATGAGGTTTTTTTTCTTGATTTTGATCTGAAAATGGGGTGTTTGTAAATTTAGCTTTATCTCCTAGTTTGGCTTGATTCTGTTTGGAGCCGTTGTTGTGGGTAATCTGCTTATCCATCAAAGGGCGTTAACCATACCAAGGTTGTCTCTTTCTTTGATTGTTTGATTGAACTATGATAGAAAATGATGAAGTAAGGGGCCATGATGAGAAAGATAGCGATGGCGGAGAGCCCAATTCCCCTGCATCTCATGACGACCGTGGCCCATTCAACGGAGGGAGTGAAGAATTGGGGAAGAGTGATCCATTGCCTGTTGCATCGGCTGGTGTTGAGAACAAGCCGGTGCATGTACCAGTTGATTCCGGTGGTGCGCAAAAGATTGAAGTAGATGGCAATGGTGAAGTCGAAACTGTTAAGGAAGTGAAGTTTCAAGATGATCCTCCCATTCCCATTGAGAGCGTTGAGCCTATGAAGGAACAGCATGATGAGGGCAACGAGAAATCCAGCATCTTTAGGTCTGATGGTGAGTCTCTGGTCATTGAGGAGAAGTTTGGAGTGGAAGAGGGAAGTGAAAATTTGAAAACGACCCGATTTGAAGATTTGGAAAAGCTAGGAGAGTCTTTGCCTCAAGAGTTGACCAAAGTGAATGATGGTGCCCCGGGTGAGGATGTAAATGTGGCTGAAACAGTGGGTTCTCTGTCTGAGAAGGTTATTGACTTGATGAAAGCTGCTTCATCTGATAATAAAGCAGATTTTGAACTCAATTCTAGGGGAAAAGAGGATTTGTTACCTTCAATGGATGAGGTCCAACAAGTTGCATCCAGTGGGTTGGAATCTGCATCAAACAATGTTGGGGCTGAAGTGATTCCTGTGTCTGTTGAAAATTCTGGAGTTGGATCTGGTGCTGTAACTTTGGTCTCTATAGAAAAGGAGGGTGAGTTGTTGCCATCTTCAGGAGTTTTGGTTGCTCAGACAGGTAACGTTGCTGAGAAGGCCAAGGATTTGGAGGTTTGTGAATCGAACAGGGGGTTGGAGTCTGCATCAAATAATGTTGGAGCTAAAGTGTTTCCTGTGTCAGTTGAAAATTCTGGAGTTGAATCTGGTGCTGTAACTTCTGTCTCAAAAGAAAAAGAGGGTGAATTGTTGCCATCTTCAGGAATTTCGCTTGCAGAGACTCATAACGGTACAGAGAAGGCCGAGGGTTTTGAGGTTTGTGAATAAACAATGGGTTGGAGTCTGCATCAAACAATTCGGGGCTAAAGTGTTTTCCTGTGTCAGTCGAAAATTCTGGCATTGAATCTGGTGCTGTGTAACTTCTGTCTCAAAAGAAAAAGAGGGTGAATTGTTGCCATCTTCAGGAATATCGGTTGCTCAGGCTCATAATGGTACAAAAAACACCAAGGATTTTGAGGTTTGTGAATCGTCTGAGAACGCAGGTATTACCTGTCTGTCTATCTTGAACTTCTATGTCCTATCTGGAGCTTAAGGTTGTTGATATTTAGAGAAAACTGGTTTGGCTGTGACTATCAACAATAATTTTCTGTTTATCTGCAGCCATTGGTGGCACACCGGCTCCAGAATTGCGGAAAGACATCCTGGATGACTGTTGTGGACTATTTGATGTCTGTATGGGCTCTAGTAGATGACTAAAGGTAGATAATTAATAAAAGCAGAGCTATACACATGCAGGCATCCTACACATTACTCATACAGCCGCATGCACACTCACAAACCATCTGCACCGGCAGCTCATACATGCACAAATTGAGTGTCCCCTCCCTCCCTCCCTCCCTCTCTCTCTCTCTCTCTCTCTCTCCTCTGCTCTCCTAAGCACATGTTTTTATTTTGGCGTGAGGAAATTGCATGATCCTTTTTTGTCATAGGCCAAGCACCTAGTCCAAATGACATATTACACATTGATTCATATTCTGGATGCATAGAGGAATTGATGCATTTTTACGCTTGGACTAGAGATTTTTTTTTTCCTTCTCATTTTTATGAGAAATGGTGTCAGAGCTATTAGTAATATGTTGATGCATTATTGGCATCTAAGAGTGAACAGCCAATGGGTGAGGACTGCCTTGATAAGATAACACAGCTTGTTTAGATGAATTAGTAAAGGATATAGTTTAAGCATGTTTATGCCTGGCTTATTTATGTTTGTATTGACTACAGGAAAAAGAATGGGATGTAATGTGGGTTGACTCTCTTAACTCGTTTGGTCAGATTTACATGACATTCACCTTAACATGCAGGTTTATATTGACATATGCACATTTTTACATGTTGATAGACCACATTAACACATTTATTTTTGATAAGCTATTTAGAAAAAGCAATACATGTGTCTCGTCATTCACTTAACCTGGTAAGTAATTATTTATATCACATTTGCCATTCATTGTATGAACACAAATTGTCAATGATTCTAATGGCACATTAAGAATGACTTGTATTTACATGGTCATTATATGAGAACCCTATAAGTTAAGATTGACTTGGGGAATGTCTGACCTAACCGAATTTGTTATATATGCAATGTATGGAATTTTTTTTTTACAGTATTGAGCTTCTTCCCTTTTTTCTTGACTGATAGTGGCTGGTTGTGCTTTCTGAAAAGAAGTAAATGAAGTGCTGAACTTTTCAGGCATTGAATCGTGATATGAACCTGTGCATTAAATTGTTGCAGCTTAACATGACACATAGCCAAATAAGAAGTTTTTTAATCTGTCATTTCTCGAAGAAGGGTTGTTTGTTCCAACAATCCAGCCTTGTGCTTCCATGAACTGTTGCTAGAGGATAAGACATGCAAACTGTCTATGGTGATTGAGACCGATACTTGAACTATAGAAATAGGTGATGTTGCAACATTTACAATGTTTTTTCATTTAGATTATGCATATGCGAAAATCAAAATATATCTGGTGCTAATCTGTATTCCTCACTACTTATGTGCTTCTCATTGTCGTCTTTTATTTTTAAATGATCAGTGAGGAACTGTATAAATTAAAGTGCCTTTGAATATCATTTTGCTTATTTGAAGCAACATTGCTTATAAGAGACAAAAAAAGATGTACATGCTTGGGAGACTTTTTTATTGGAAAGAACAGATGTGACTGGCTGACACTCATAGAGTACCCTGTGGTGATCCTATTTTTGGCCCTTATGTGCGTATACATCTGCGCAATTACCTCGTCTGTCTTACTAGACAAGGGATGCAGTTGGTTAGATTCAAGTGCTGATCATACCTCAAAGCCAAAGATAGAGACTATTGACACACAATAAGCAGTGGCTTGGAAATCTTGAAATTACTGTTCATGCTTGTTGGTTACCTAACATATGACATTCTGATAATGTTTGTGTATCATTTTCTTGGGTAAAATAGTTCTTTAACAGTTGATACAGGAATAGTACAGTGCAACAAATGGAATGTGGGGAGTAAAGTGCATTCTTTCTGAGTTAGTTGAGTGCAAACTCTCTTCAATGAAGAGAGTTGCACTCAACTAAACTCAGAACGAATGCACTTTACTCCCCACTTCCATTTTGTTTGCACTGTAATATTCCTGTATCAACTGTTAAAGAACTATTTTACCCAAGAAAATGATAACAAACATTATCAGAATGTCATATGTTAGTAACCAACAAAGCATGAACAGTAATTTCAAGATTCCAAGCCACTGCTTATTGTGTGTCAATAGTCTCTATCTTTGCTTTGAGGTATGATCAGCACTTGAATCTAAACCAACTGCATCCCTGTCATAGTAAGACGAGACGAGGTATTTGCGCAGCATGTATACGCACATAAGGGCCAAAATAGGATCACCCAGGGTACTCTATGAGTGTCAGCCATTCACATCTGTTCTTTCCAATAAAAAAGTCTCCAAGCATGTACATCCTTTTTTGTTTCTTATAAGAAATGTTGCTTCAAATAAGCAAAATGATATTCAAAGCACTTTAATTTATACAGCTCCTCACTGATCATTTAAAAATACAAGACGACATATGAGAAGCACAAAGTATGTGAGGAAATAGATTAGTCACCAGCAGATATATTTTGATTTTCGCATAATGCATAATCTAAATGAACAAACATTGTAAATGTTGCAAATCACCTATTCTATAGTTCAAGTATCCGGTTCTCAATCACCATAGACAGTTTGCATGTCTTATCCTCTAGCAACAGTTCATGGAAGCACAAGCTGGATTGTTGAACAAACAACCCTTCTTCGAGGAATGACAGATTAAAAAACTTCTTATTTGGCTATGTTCATGTCTAAAGCTGCAACAATTTAATGCCAGTTCATATCACGATTCAATGCCTGAAAAGTTCAGCACGTTCATTTACTTCTTTTCAGAAACACAACCAGCCCACTATCAGTCAAGATAAAAGGGAAGAAGCCCAATACTGTAAAAAAAAATTCCATACATATGCATATAGAACAAATCGGTTAGGTCAGACATTCCCCCGGTCAATCTTAAATTATAGGGTTCTCATAATGACCATGTAAATACAAGTCATTTCTTAATGTGCCATTAGAAGACAATTTGTGTTTCAATCCAATGAATGGAAAATTGATATAAATAATTACTTACCAGTTAGTGAATGACGAGACACATGTATTGCTTTTTCTAAATAGCTTATGCAAATATAAAAATGTGGTAATGTGTCTATCAACATGTAAAAATGTGCATATGTCAATATAAACCTGCATGTTAAGGTGAATGTCATGTAAATCTGACCAAACGAGTTAAGAGAGTCAACCCACCTTACACCCATTTCTTTTCCTGTATGTCAATACAACATAAAATAAGCCAGTCATAAACATGCTTAAACTATATACTTTACATAATTCATCTAAACAAGCTGTGTTATCTTATCAATTGGCAGTCCTAGCCATAGGCTGTTCACTCTTTAGATGTCAATAATGCATCACATATTACTATTAGCTCTGACACCCTTTCTCATAAAAATAAAAGGAAAAAAAAAATCTCTAGTCCAGCTGTAAAATCATCAATTCCTCTATGCATCCAGAATATATCAGTGTAATATGTCCTTTGGACTAGTGCTTTGTGCCTATGACAACAAAGGATCATGCAATTTCCTCATGCAAAATAAACACATCGTACTTATGAGAGAGAGAGAGAGAGAGAGAGAGAGAGAGAGAGAGAGGAGGGAGGGACAGAGGGAGGGAGGGACACTCAATTTGTGCATGTACGAGCTGCCGGTGCAGATGGTTTTGTGAGTGTGCATGCGTGCATGTATGAGTAAATGTGTAGGATGCCTGCATGTGTATAGCTCTGGCTTTTACATATAATTATCTACCTTTAGTCATCTACTAGAGCCCATACAGAAATCAAAAAGTCCACAACAGCTCATCCAGGATGTCTTTTCCGCATTCTTGGAGCCGTGTGCCACCATGGCTGCAGATAAACAGAAATTATTGTTGAATAGTCACAGCCAAACCAGTTTTCTCTAAATATCACAACCTAATCTCCAGATAGACATAGAAGTTCAAGATAGACAGACAGGTAATACCTGGTTTCTCAGACGATTCACAAACCTCAAAACCTTGGTGTTTTTTGTACCATTATGAGCCTGAGCAACCGATATTCCTGAAGATGGCAACAATTCACCCTCTTTTTCTTTTGAGACAGAAGTTACAGGCACCAGAATTCAATGCAAATTCAA
>JAGVVM010006629.1:0-20656 GCA_019149425.1 Psidium friedrichsthalianum
TTGCTGCGCTAGGGTCCATCGGTTTCTTATACCTTGATTGTTAGTGCATTATGACTGCTCAAACCTATTTGACGGTAAAGGCGTTCTGAGTACGCTTGGAGTGTAAAATTTGTGGCGAGGCATTGATCTGTCTGATTTGGGGGCGTCCCCCCTGTCTAATTTTTTTTTTTGGGTTATGGGAGTAGTTTTGTCCATAGCTTGGCATTCTTCTTCATCACAGAATCGGCTATCCCTTTTTCCCATCCTTCTTTCCATTCTTTAGGTTTCTTGTGAGTTGCAAAGGGTGTACTTGTGGAGAAACCTGTATTTGAATTAATCTCTCTTTACGGGTGAAAATGAGTGGGTTGTCTCTCCATGTTTGTAGCCACTTTGTTTGTGATCCAATCTTACGTCGCAGAACTTGGTCTAGCTGAAGAGTATTGAATCCTCTCTACCAGCATATATTGATTACTCGATGCTTAACCTCCTCCAAGGAAAGATTTATAACTCGATGTTTAACCTCCTCCAAGAAAGATTTATTGCTCGTGGTGGACCATCCACACCAGGCAAACCGACCGTCTAAGCGGATTTAGCTCCACGGGTCCATGACTTCCTCGATAAACATACGCAACCCTTTTGTTTCCATTGGAAATTTGTTAATTAGATTGATCCTCCATTAGATTTCATAACCAGCTAGGCAGCAAGCACTCCCACAATTTGTTTCTGAGTTAAGACAGGCAATCCTTGAAGAAACAGAATATGGCGGTGGATGCAAACCTTTTTGGTTCGGTCGTCCACTTCCAGAGGCAAACGCACCCTTGACAAGTACTGTTGCGACTCGTAGACGGGGTTTCGTTGTGTCTGCAGTATCCGAAAATCGTGCCGATGTATCTTGGTTAATTGGGTACCCATAAATTGTGTTGTTCCCCCTGACGTATCCTCCGATTTCTCCTAAGCAAAAGAAAAACATGCATTCGTCTTTGCGTACCAGAAATTGTATTCTTTCCTTCTTCTCAATCTTCTAATGAACAGTTATTAGTTGTGTGTTTGTGTGTGTTTGTGAGAGAGAGATGCTGAATTTAATTGAATGAAGACGATGAATGTCGTTGAAGATTAAAAAATTGTTATTTTTATTCTATCAAAACTATCAGCAAAATTCATTGAAAGGGATAATATCATGAAAATTTTTAAGTTGATACATTTGTGATAACTTTATACCTAATAAAATTTTTATCACAAAAAAAAATCCCCAAGTGGTGCACGTAATAAATTTATCCTTCACTAGTTTTCATTAAATTTTACAATCGAATTGTTGAGTTAGATTACACATATTAGTTGATAGGTTTATTAGTTTAGGATTATTATTCTTCGTTTATCACAAATGTACTAATTTGGATTTTTTCGTAATATTAACTCAATTTTAAGAAAACTATCTGAGGGTAATTTTGTCACGTGTATCAATTTGAGGTAAATTTATCACAAGTGCATTAGTTTAGAGTTTTTTGTGATAGAAAAATTAGTTTGGCATAAATTAGTCACAGGAATATTGATTTGAGGTTTTTTATAGTCAAAAAATTAGTTTAGAATAAATTTATCACAAGTATATCAATTCAGGGTTTTTCAATTTTCATGGCATTAACCCTCGTTGAAAGCAATCTAAACAGGAATGCGAATCAGTAATCTTGTATATCACGAAGAGAGAGATCTGCAAGTGCTAACTGACGAGAAATTTGGGAAGGATTCTACGAGGCACGTTTGAAAAAGACATAAAGAAGGAATTTATGTTTGGCATCGATAATTGACTCTTAAATGTTGGCATGGCCACTTTTTAAGTTGCCATTTGGCCTGTGGAATTGGTGTTGAAATTAAAGTTTGCCTTTAAATTTTGAAACATCTGCATTTATACCTCATTCTGAGCCGTACATGCAAAGTGTCCTTAGTAGCTAGAAAAAGTTCTTATTGCAATGTCATTGATTAAATGGAAAAATTATCAAAGAAATCCTAATTTTATTTTTACGTTAACTTATGATTTTTTTTCCCCCCAATTCTTGCAGCCAAATTTGAGAAACGTGATTGACTTTTCTATTATTTTTGTGGAAACAGCAAAGCCTAACCTTTTTGTCTTGTATTAAAATCACGTGCAAAGAGAACAATGTGACACATTGGTTCGATTTTATCTTATATTCCAGATATTTAGATCCTTAATTTAGCCTACTTACTGTCAAAACAAAAAAAAATACTAATGCAGATTAAGTAGATAAGTAGTCTACTTGAATTATTACTATGCAGAAGAAAGTGAATTCTAAGGGAGAAAAAAAAAACCAGAAACTTATCTATGTAAAGGTCGATTGCGGAAAAATCAATAGATGATTAAATTAACGAGGGAAGTATAGTACAGTGAAAGTCAATGATCAAGTTGTCGAATATTGTTAGCTCTCACTTCTAAAGGAATTTGGAGAGATTAAATTAAGAAATTAATTAACTTAGCTCGAGTGGCAAAAATATATGCTCCTCTTTCGAGTCCCCTTTTTTTTTTCCCCTATAATTCAAAAGCACGGGCGTGGAGATCTGGTCACATAGACGTTGTGAAGTGTCTAAAAACTTAATGAACTGCTTAAGTTCTTCTATTAGTTTTGTCTAAGACTAGTTTGCATGCAATTGATAGAACTGGAATTGATGTAAGGTTGAGCTAAATCGACGCTTCAGTCAGTCATTGGCAACTTTGAGGGTCGTCTTAAATCTTTTCTTTTCTGTCCATTTTAACTCAAACCAGGCGAAATATTGTCAAAATCCAATGTTTTGGGACTCTAAATTAGTGTTACCAGTCAAACAACGAACGCTTGATCTGTCTTCTGAAAAGCCCAAGAAGCAGGGTTGTAAGAATTACCCAGAGACTAGAATTTTGCCTGAACCGAATTGAAAACGTTTGGGTCTGTTGGGTTCAATTTCTTCTTTTGTTTGGGTTCTTCTCATGAAAACACATAGATTTGACTCGAAACACTAGAACAAAACAGATTCATTTGTTTGAAAAAGTTCAAAAAAAAAAATAGAGAAAACCTGTCGAGCCATGACTATTTGACTCTCGAATGACACGGAGCTCCTGCTCCTTCTCCTAGCGCCATCAGCACCTCCTTCGACGCGGTTGCATCCTCAACACGCCACCCTTGCCGCTGGTGGATGAGACGGTCCATCATCTCCGGCAAACATGGCGTCGAAGCCAATGTCGTAACCCCACCGTGTTTTGGTTTACTCTAAAACCCGATACACTTTAAACTTCCATGAAATTCTTTATGAAAAGCGCAAAAAAGAAATGCTTTGCTATTACTGTAGCTCTAAACAAATGGTATGCCCGAAGGGCGGTCGATTCATATAGGTTCGGGTCCTTAGGTAATGTCACAATAGGTACAGTCGTTTCTGTGATTTTTATTACATTATTAGTTCCATCAATGCTCAATATCTAACGACATACCTTTACCAGAAAAAATAAAAATATCTAATGACATACTTACAACGAAAAGAATGGCCAACAACGTGAAAACCATCTAATTGTTTCTTTTGCCTCGCACTCGCCAAGCTCGCCAACACCCCACATGGTTCGTCCATCTCAAGCTCGCCGTCGTCCCATTGGTGGCCGCCATCCTCTTCCTCGACCACTTGAACCTCTTCCAATCTCGAAGCACCGCGGTTAGGTCAAAACCTTAGCCGTGATGCTCCGGCAGCAGTTCGCGTGGACCGTCGCGACTGCTCTGAAATCCTTACTATCCTGGCAGAATCCGCTAAAGAAGAGCGTGTCCAGGAACCGCACGCTGAGATTGAGTCTCCTGAACGCGCCCTCATGGATTAGGTCCAGTAGGACGTCTGCTCTTTCTTTCCCGTGGCGTTCTCTCGTCTCGAGTACCATTCGTCGAACAGCGCGACCGTCTTGTTGTTCGAACGGATGGAGTAGAATCCGGTGTTGACGAAGTTGCCCTCCGACCACGGGTCCCCGTTGAAGACGTCGGTGCTGATTTGGAGGTCCTCGGTTTCGTTCTTGCTCAGCTTTGTGAATGGGTTCCTCAGCCACATCACATCGGTGTCCTGCGAGAAAATTGAGATGGAGGATGGATGAGGTTACATAGTCGAGATCTTCATAATCAACTACTTAATCACGATCTAGCGACACTTATTCATGGTATAATAACAGCACTAATGTCAGGATAGAAAAAAAAAATGCATTTCTGCCTATGCGCTGATATTTTTTTTTTCTTTGCAAAATCACACTTTCAATCTCATAAGCAAATTACCAAAAAAGCCCTAAATCTATTACTATGGTATCAATTCATTCCCAACCTTTTAATTCAGTCAATTTAATATTAAATTTTCTGACGATTTGCTAATATAGTCCTAAAATTTCAAATTTGCTTATTTGATGTTACTACACATTTCGATGATTTACCAATATAATCCTTATGTATAGTTTTGCTTGGAAATCACTAATGTAGTTGATCTAGCTGTCGTCGGCTGTCTTACGTGGCACAATTAGTACTGACGTGGAAAATTTTTAATAGTATTTTAATTTTTTAATTTTTTAATTCTTTTTTTCTATTCTACTGTTTTCCTTTATTTTTTTCTTTTTGATTTTTTCTTCCCTTCTTCCCTCCGCCGGTGAGGGCCGCCCTTGCCAACCTCGGGTAGGGACGCCTACACATAAAAGGCGAAAAAACAGAAAAAAAAAAAAGTAAATAAAAATAGAAAAAATAAAAATTATTAAAAATATTAAAATATTATTAATGTTTTTCCACATTTAGCTTCATTCGTGCCACATACGATGATCAGCATTCACGTTAGCTATTTCTAGCCAAATTGACTGGATGAGCTTAATTGGCAAAACGTATAAAGATTTAGGACTTAATAGATAAAATTAAAAATTTTATGACTAAATTAGAAAAACTACAATAAATTTAGAACTTTTTGGACAATTTTTATATCTAGACAAAGTTAGCCAAAAGGATCAAATAGGCAAATCGTCAAAAGGTTTAAGCTAAATTGATCATTGTAAAAAGGCTCAAGATATAATTGGCATAAGTGCAATAAGTATGGGACTTGTATGGTAAATTTTCCCAATGTTGTTGCTACTGCACATTCACTTTGCATAATGGAAACTATTGCTATCGCTTCTTTCCTAATCTTTTATTTACCCTTATATTTTAACGTCTAGACATTCAAAGATCTGGGCATACGAAAAAGGATTAAAATCCTCTCAAGACGGGGAAAAATTCATAACGTAATTTTGCTCTCTCGAGAGTTAGACGCTGTAATACAGGGGCCGGTCATTATTATTCAGACTATAATGCATCGGGTCTTCTCTTTTAAGACCCAATTTATTTCACGAAAAATCAATTATTTGAAAAATATTCTTCGAAAAATATCTCTTGTATCACTTGTCAAAATGAATGAACATAAAATATTGTCATTGTTTATGAAAATATATATACATAAAGTCGACAATGAAACTATTTTTTATAAATTAATTATTTCAAGCAATACAAACGATCTCTTTTAAAAATATATTTTTTAAGTCGTCCATTTTTTCACGAAATAAATATAGTCTAAACCTCGTTCAGGCATCTTAGCCCTGAGCCCACTTGGAATTTTATGAAATGCAACTAGTGTTTCCTAGAGATTAACGAAAGTAAAGATCCTACGCAAGATCCTACCCACTAATCTCCTCTGTTTAAACTATACATTAAGCAGCTCCTAGGGTTTCGATTTTTCTAGGAAAACCGCACAGTGATCTATCAAGAGTCAACACGTTGGAAGAAGCAAATTAATAAAATCTCCTTGAGATAATTTCATCTGTGGTTTTGACCCATAAAAAAAAAAAAAAACCACCCTTACGGCTCCGTGGAGGTAAAGGCAAGATTGGCCCTATAGTAAACACCCTTGTCTCCAACACGTGGAGCCAATCAATGTCCATCACCCATCCCGGGATGATAATTATTAAATCCAAAAATTCCTAACCAACAAAAAGAAAAATACTGTTCATGCCAATTATTTAATAGGAAATCAAGTGATCCGTGACCTAGCTCCTGCCCCGCTCTATTAAAACAAAATGTACGGCCAATTTTTGTTGGAAAAGAGTTGGTCCGAAACAAAATATCCTAATCAAGCAACGTGTTCAATAGGTGTCGGCAGCCAAACTCTCCCCTGTTAGTGTTAGGCTAAAACCATGTTGGATTTGTTAACGGGTGTTCTTAAGACGCTTCTTAAGTTGCTAACTGACCGAGACTATTTTACGGTTTTCAATGTACTTAACCATTTTATTAATTGAAATTTTTTCTTTCGAAATAGAGTATATGATCAACGATGGTCCCGAGAGCACTCGTAAATACCCGTCTTTTATTGGGTCGATCCTTATTGGAAGAAACTAATCCAGAAAACCCCCAACGAGGTTTAGAGACTCGTGTCGGATCAATCTTATTTGGCACATGATCTATATGATTGTGCGAGTTTCTAGTTACACCCATCCGAATATTAGTTTTGTCTAAGAAAATTATTTCATCTCTAACGATGAGTAAAGTTAGAAAAAGAAAATGCCCTTATTCATAGAAGATAAATGGAGAGGTGCGAGGACAATTTCCCACACTATTCATGCACTGGCTCTTCCCACATTCCATAATTGTCAGACCAATAATGGAGCTCTTCCTCTTCTAGACTTGTCAAATCAAACACTTCGATTTTTCTAGACAAGGGAACCAATGTCGTTAGTAACATGCTTTTCGATGTCCCGTTCGCATGATATTATAGCCTCACGAGAAAAAGCTGTTTGTGATTTTCCTACTGGCGCGTAGGACAACGATGATTCGACAAATGAGTTAAGCTACATTGACCACTAAATCGATCTGTTTATGGGTCTCGTTTAGAAGAGGAATTTATGTGTCTTTTTTCCTTTTTGGAGATGCTTTTGCATGTTAAAAGACACGATAATTATCCAAAAAATCTTAAATCTATTATACGACGGTTATCTAACTCTTAAACTTTGTAATTATGCTAATTAATTCTAAATATTTTGACAATTTACCAATTTAGTGTTATGCATTTCAATTGTGTTAATTCAGTTCTGAATTTTTTGAAATGTTGCTAATTTAATCGTAAACCTATCATTTGAGTAATTATGTGAAAGGACTATGTTGACATATTGTTAAAAGGTTTTGGACTAAATTAACAAGATTAAATTAGCAAAATTGTTTGGACTGAATTAATCACTATACAGTAAACTTAAAAGACTTTTTTGAATATTTTTTGGTTAAAAAACAATTCGCAACTTTAAAAATGTAGAAAGGATAGACGATGATATTGCCACTCAAACTTTTACTAGTACCGAGATACCAAATTCACACCGCATGGAAAGAGCTAAATTCATGCGATTTGCAAGATATTTCATGAATTTTGAGATAGTCAAGTTTTCATGGCAATGCCTCTGAATTATATAAAAAGCAATAAAATTGTTATACCCACCTCGAAACACAGTTAAAGAGAAGGAGTTATCAATCTCAATAATAGAGGCAGCACAAACCCTCAACCCTATTCTGGGATGTCTTTACTTCCCTTGTAAAGTGAGATTAATGTGAATGGTACCCTAAAGTTCAAGAGACAAATCATGAAGCTCTTGTCTAAGGATGGAAAGCTTCGAACGACAGGCTTATCGACTTTTTTGGCACTTTAAAATAGGATAAACACTGGAAGTAAAAAACATCATTTTATTACATATGAATTCAGCCAAAGGTTTTCCGCTACAGCTGTTCTTTTCCCCCACATAACATGCCAATGCTGACAAGTCAATCTACGTAAGTTGTTTCCAACATATTCCCCCAAATTTAGGGCAGTGGAGGGCCCCATCTCTCTTCCACGTGGTGTTCTTCCACGTCAGCCCAAATTTTCTATTTTGTATGATTGCCAACCTGTCCCCACTTCATCAACTCTTCCTTTTCAACTCCACCTTAGAGGCATTTTCCACCATCCTTTATCCCACCTAAGTTTCTTACAAGGACCACCTAGTAACCTTTTGCTCTATGATTTGGGTGCTCAATGATTTGGGTTCGAATCACGACTACGTCATTACTATCCTTTCTGTAAACCTACCCTTTAGCATATTTAATCTTTGAACCTATTCTCAGTGCTATCACGACACGATACGTGAGTCATTAGTCAATATAAATCTAATCTGTCAACCAATTATGGATCTTCACCACATACTTTCCTCAGAAGAAGATCGATGGCTAAACAACACACGCAGAAACGATAAGAACATACGTCAGGAATGCAGTTATGTTTATTGGCCAATGACCTAAGTCTTGATCGACAAAAATCATATTTGGTAAATTTCTCTGCCTTTTTCGCCATGCATAAATCTAAGAAAGGGTCGATCTTCGCTCGTCGATATTTGCTTATGAGGTACGAATGTACCCCCACCGCCTTTTCTAAGTCCAACATCATGTAAATTTGGTTATTTTGTAGATCAATTTGGATTTCATATAGCAATTTTTTTTTTCAGCCCTTACGTGGCAAAGATTAGTCGGCGAAAAACAAAAGTCTTTGCTGGTGACTTTTGAAGACCAGTAAAACGTGGGTTTCCGTTCTGTCGGTACGAAAATGAAACAAAAAAAAATCAGGAATTAATTAAAAAAAATTGATAATTTTCTTCTTTTCTGGGCTTACCGTGAAGATGAAGTTGTAACCCCGCCTGAGAACATCGCCGAGAAAGGCCGTCCGGCTCCACATCATCTTGATGAAGTCCTCCGACATGTACACCTTCTCTCCCCTGAAATCCACGCCATCCGTCTCCAACCGGTAGCAGTTCAGCCGCCGGAACCTGCACATCCGGTACGCCGCCCGGTCCATCGCCACCACCACCACGTGGTCCAGCAGCCCCCTCGTCCCCTCCCCGAGCCACAAGCTCCGGATGAACAGGTCCAGCAAAGTCGTGCCAGCGTCCACCTCCGCGCCGGGGTCTGCGTAGGCCCGGTTAACGATGGTGATGATCACCGTCCTGTTCGGCATCGACGCCTTGCTCAGCACGAGCTCGAGGTCGTCCTCGGGACGGCAACGGCAATGGCGGGGGCGGGGGCGATCTCCTGGAAGGAATACTGATGTCAGTGTACTTAATTTCTGATATCAAACGATCGGGCAAAACGAAGACATGGGCACTTACAGGGTTTTGGGCACGCAGCTGTATTGGGACTGAATAGGGAGCAAAGGGCTTGAGGTGGAAGATGGAGCGGTGATCCAGAGGTAGAGAAAGCCGGCAAAGAGAAGAGAGAGTACGGTGAGGTAGGAGACAGAGATCTTTGGGTAGTAATCCATCTTCATTTCTAGGGTTAGAGAAAGAGAGAGAGGGAGCTCATATGATGGGAAAGCTTGAAAGCATTGGAGTCCCAAGTTGGAAAGTTATATGTCCTACCTATTGTGAGGGCAAAATAGTCCAGAAACCATTTTCTCTGCCCTGATAATTGCGACCTTTAACTCGTTTCCCTCGATAACATATGATTAACAACTTCTTTCTGACTCGGTTGTTGAGGAAAGAAAAAACGAGTAGGACCGGCCGCCGTCGGAGGCTGATAAAGGGGGTTGAAATGGTGGCGGCGGTGAGCTCTTTTGGATAGAGTTTAGGAGTCCACGACACACGGTGGGGATGGATTAATACCACGAAAAACCTCAAACTGATACGTTTATGATAAATTTACCTAAATTATTTTTTTGATCACGAAAAATCTCAAACTGGTACAGATGTGACAAATTTATTCCAAACTATTTTTTTGACCTCAAAAAATCCTAAACTGGTACATTTACGATAAATTTACCTCAAATCGATATATTTACGATAAATTTACCCTTCATTAATTTTCACTAAATTTAACATTAAATTGCTTAATTGGATGAAATGTGACACTTCACGAATATACTAATTTAGGATTTTTACCTTATTATGGTTTTTTATGATACTGATCTAATTTAATAAATGGTAAATTATCATAGGTGTAATAGTTTGAGGATTTTTTGTAGTAAAAAAATTAGTTTGGGATAAATTTATCATAAATGTACCAGTTTGAAGTTTTTATGGTAAAAAAAATAATTTAGGGTAAATTATTTGGGGTAAATTTATCACAAGTATTTTGAGATTTTTCGTGATCAAAAAAATGATTTAGAGTAAATTTATCAAATTATCATTTGAGATTTTTCGTGATATTAATCTTTATATATAAGGTTTGTTTGGTCCTAGTCATGAGGTCGATAATTTGAAGAAAGGCTACAATCATTCTTAAGTACTTGGGAGGGTTTCAGATCTTAAAGAGGGGCTATCGGAATGAGTGGGAGGGTTCATGATCGAAATTGGACCGTGTTGCTTTGACAGCGCTCGGTTTGATTGAATGGTCCACGGATGGATCGACGCGGGGATCTTGAGTTCGACTTTTCAAAGAAAAGTTAGGTGGGACAAAGTTGTCAGGTCCCCAAGAAAAATAACCATTGATATCACGACACGTGTATCGATAGGCCCAGCCTTTCACAACGTTTGGGTTTTCCTTTTTTCCCCCCTCTCTCTTCTTCCCCCTCACCCCGGTTGCCTTTCGTCATCTTCTCCTGTGCTCCTGACATTCTCTGCACAGCTCAAGATATGGTGGCAATGGCCGCCAGCTCGAGCTCAAGCTCCGTGTCTATGACGGTTGCAAGGCTCGCGTGGAGCATCCATGGCCACACGCGTGAAGCTCCACTGGCCATGGCTTTGGCGAGCTAGAGCTCAGTTGACGCCATGACCGAAAGATGTCAAAGCTTCGATGGCCATGGCTGCTGCTAGGAGCTAGCGACTTTGGGCTCAGGCTCAAGTTTCCTGGCCATGGCTGCTGCAATGGAAGCCATGGAAGCCACCATGGCCAGATTGAGCATTCGTGCCCCCGAGTGTCCCGATCTAGCGGCCATGGAAGCCACCTTGGCCACGAGCTCTGTTATACTATGAACGCGGAATAATAGGATTTGCAAATTAGGTCGATACGAAAATCGAGAAAAATAACGAGAAATGATTAAAAAAATTCAAAATTACGTAATTCAATTCGAACGTCGATACCTACACTTACGAGAAGAGTTAGCATGAGCAATCTATTATAATTAAAGAATTGGAGTTATAGTCCTTCCATACTCTTGTATTTTTTAAATTTAAATTATATATAAATTTAAAGTATTTACAAATAAAACATCTCTCAATTGATCGGAACGTCCCGCACGCGTACGGCCAAAAACTAGAACGTCCAGCACGTTTTTTTTTCTCTTTTCTATTGTGCGACTGTTCTCTGCCAGCTCCCCTTCGGACGTTTACTGTGCGACGTTTGCTCTCCGCGTGGCTCTCTTCTTTACGCGGCTATTTAGGATAATAAGGGCGCACATGAGAACGTTTCTGTTTCTATATTTCTGTTCCAAACCTATTCCAGAAATAGGTTTGGAATAGAAACTCGTTTGGCGCAAATGTGTTTTTTATTTCTGGAACAAAAATCTGTTCCAGAAATAGATTTTGGGCCAAACCGAAACAAAATTTTTTGTTTCTAGCAGAAATAGAAAAATCTATTTCTGTTCTAGAAATTATTTCTGGAACAGAATGGTTGTCATGCGCGCCCTAATAAGAGGAGAAAAGCCCGCGAAATCTTCATTAAGTACGGCTGCCGCAGGATATCAAAAGAAAACGTAGACTTTTCTTTTTCCTTATTACACTAGAGCCCACAAGATATTATATTTATAATAGATGAGTGCCCTTTTTCTTTTGTCCCGTAGTGCCCAATACACATTGCGGGGAATTAGCCCGCTGCATGCCGTACCAAGGAAACGTATTTTAGATATTCTGATTTCGAGTTCAAAATCAAGACATAATTTTAATGATTTTCTATCTTGACTCGATATTTAAAGCAAAGTTAACAGTGCTCATCATCCATGTTAACTCTTCTAATCATCTCGACGGGCGTTCACTCTCTACAAACGCTAATAATGCTCAAGCAGAACTTAAGTTTTGCCAAAGGAACGGGCTTCGTTGTCATGTCTATTGGATTCCGTGTTGTCACTATCTTTTTCACAATACCTTTTTCTTTGCTAAGATATCTCGGATGAGTGGTACTTGATGTTCATATGCTTTGTTTGTAAGTGATAAACTAGATTATATGCCAGATAAATCACACTTTGGTTGTCACAGTGTATATCAATACTTTTCTATTTTAACCCAAAGTCCAAGAGCAAACCTTTAATCATTTTGCCTCTTTTACTATAGAGGTAAGTGTCGTGTACTCTGTCTCATTTGACAACAAGGCCACGTAGTCTTATAAAGATGCCTTCCAACTAACTGCACTACCTGCAAGCGTAAATACACACCCTGCTAAAGATCTACATTCATTCAAGTCACTTACATGATTAGAATCCATATAATCAGCGGTATCACTTCCATCACTGTTCCGTCGGTACCCTATATCACATTTGATATCCCATTCAAATATGTAAGGATCCATTTCATAGCTTTCTAATAAGCTTTATTAGAACGCTTCAAATAACGACTGATCACACTCATCGTCTGTGAAATGCTATTCCCCATACATCTATATAGCATACATAAATTATGCACTGCACTAGAATAAGGAACGTGAGACATATGCTCATTCCCTCCTCAATCTACGATGAAAAATTATTTAAAAGTTTAACGTGCTTCGCCTTGCTGACTGCATATTAAAATGTGCAACAATCTTCTCAATATATTTCTTTTGAGATAGACGTAATACTCCTACGGTCCTATCACGCAAAATCTCCGTACCCAATTTTTTCTTTTTTGTAGAATCCAATCCTTCATCTCAGATTCAGTACTCAGCTGCCTATTCACCACATTAATTCACATATATTCTTAGCTGCTATCAACATATTATCAATATATAACAACAGATATATCAAAAACTTATCATCCAGTCTCTCAAAGTAAACACAGCTATTTATTTACTTTTCGATAGTTTTGACTAGTCATAAAAGCATCAAATGCTTATAACTACTATCTAAGAGACTGTTTCAGCTCATAAAAGATTTATTTTTTTTAACAAGCAAGCATGGTCTTCCTGACTTGGAATAGCAATCTCTCCGGTTGTGCCTTATGTAATCTACTCCTCCAACTCACCGTGAAGAAACGTGTTTTCACATCAAGCTGTTTCAACTCGAGATCTGTGGCATAACTAAAGCAATAGACAAAGCTAGAAAATATGTCTTACACAAGAGAGAACACCTCGTTGTAGTCAATTTCCTCCCTTTGTGTATACCCCTTTACAAACAAGTCTCGCCTCATACATCATTGTCTCGATACTAGGAATTTCTTTTTTCTATTTGTGACCCATTTACTTCCGACTATCTTCTAGCCCTTGGGAACTTTGACCATCTTCCATGTCTAATTTCAATGGAGCGATTCCATCTTTTTACTCATATCCCCTAGCCACTATGACGACTCACTACTAGCCTTGCGTCAAAGTAAAATGAAGGCTCATCTGTCTCAATCTCATCACCTATAATCAAAACTAATAATATATGTATAAGCATAACATATCGGTATTTATTTTTTTTCTATGTCTATATATGGTTATACTATGCTACGGTTATACTAGTTGTTCAGTATTACTATCTTCAGGAACTGTGGCCTCATCGTAGTCTCAACCCCTATTACCTCTGAGTTTCCGAAGTTTTCACTGAAGCTCCACCTTAATATTGACACCATGATGGTTTGCTTTGCTGGTAGTGTATCAGGACCCCCTTGTCGAAGCGTTGCAATCTCATCGAAGATCACATCTCTGCAAATTAGAAAATCAGGTGATCTAGGATCAGTGCACTACAGCCGGTAGCCTTCACCCATATGCATAATCCAGAAATATATACTTCTTCGACCTCAGCTTAACTTACCATCACTTGCATGAGCATATGCAAGATATTTGAATACTCATAATTTGAAGTAATCAACAGGTTTTCTGCCATATTTTCTCTGGAGTCTTCCATGCTATAGTAGATGGTGGAGATTAATTGATTAGATAGCATGTAATATTCACTGTTTCGGCTCAAAATTCCTTTGCCTATTCTAGCATGCGAAAAGCATGCTCTAAGCCCGCTCAAGTAAAATTTTGTTTTGTTCGTTCCGTCATGCCATTCTGCTATGATGTCCTAAGTATTGTGCGGTGTCTCACATTACTTCTCTCTTGTAGAACTCGGTAAATTCTTTACAACAAAACGCCATGTCTTTATCAGTTCTCAGACACTTGATCAGTTTATCTAATTTTTTCTCAATCGATACCTAAAATTTCAACCGATCAAACACATCAGATTTGTGCTTCAGAAAGTTATCCATGCCTTTCGAGAATAATTATCGACAAAAATTAGCATATATTGAGTATCTGCTTTCGAAGGAACCAGATAGGCCTCAGATATATGAATAAATATACTCAACTGTTGCTTAGTCGAATGAATACCTAGAGTAAACTTAATCCGCCGTTGCTTCCAAAGATACAATGCTCACATAAGTCTAACTTATTTATTTTATGACCCTTTAACAACCTCCTATCGCTCAACATCGTCATACCTACCTCATTCATATGACCCAAATGCATATGCCATAACCGAGTTAAATCAGAATTTGACTCACCTGATGAAATTACAGAAACTCCTGTTACGGTCTTTCTCAATAGATGATAGAGAGAACCCACTTTCTTTCCTTTCATTACTGTCATGACACCTCAAGAGATATTTAGCACTCCACCTTCAACGGTGTACTTACACCCAATATCATCGAGTACTTACACCCAATATCATCGAGTGTCCTTAGAAAATAAGGTTCTTCTTGAGTTTCGGTACATGCCTCACATCTGTTAATGTGCACACTACACCATCATACATCTGAATCGAATTGTTCATATCCCCACAAATCTTATAGGATGCGTTATTCCCAATCAGAACTCTACCACTATTTGTAGTTGGTAAGCAATAAACCAATCCTATGAGGTGTCATATGATAAAAACACCCCGAATCTAGTACCCATTTGTCTCCTGACGAGTTTGTAGTCACACATAGAATAGCCTTTGCATCACTGGCGCTCTCCTCAGCAACGTTTGCCATACTCCTTATGACTTTCTACTTATCATCTCTGTTTCTCAACTTAGGGCAATATTATCCTGTGGCCCTCCTTATGACACCTAAAGCACCTCATGCGTCCCTTGGACTTTTATAGTGTGATTGAGACCTGCTTTTACTTCTGCCGCTATTGGACCCCCGATGTTGCTCTCTTTTCCCGGGATCACTAATCCCCACACCATATCTTGCACTAGACCATCATCTCGCAACTTTCTTTATCATTCCTTAGAAAAATAAGATGGACTTTATCTCTTCCGAAGTAATCGTAGTGTACCCTTGTAACAATGAATCAGTAAACTGCTCTCATGATTCTGGTAAAGAAGCTAACAACATCATGCTATGTTCTTCATCATCTAAAGTTTTATTGACGTTCTTTAAATCCATCATGATTTTATTAAATTCATTTAGGTGGGTTCTGATAGACATACCTTCAGTATATTTGAATTGAAACATCCTCTTCAACATATATAAGCGATTGTTCAAACGCTTCGTTACATAAAGTGCCTAAAGTTTTGCCTAGAATGTTGCGATATCTTTCTCCTCACCTACCTTTATTAACACTTCATCTGATATAACTTTCCTCGTTAACACATTCTTTTCAGCATCTCTCATTGTATCAAACAACTTAACCATACCTTCCAATGATTCTGCCAAATCCTGAGTTGTCAATAACGCCTCTGTTTTGAGGTTTCATAACCCAAAATTGCTCTTCTCGTTAAACTTCTCTATTTCTATTTTCACTGATAAAAGGATACCAGATATTATGTGATTCGGTCTAAATATCAATACTTACATTTACGAGGAGAGCCAATTAAAATAATCCACTATAATTGGAGAATCAAAATTACAGTCGTTCAATATGTGTTTCTCAAATCTAGATTATATCTAAGGCTAAAGTATTTACAAATAAAATAACTTTCAATTGAATATAATAAACTCATGGAGCAAATCGTTGTATTCAAGCCCAAACAAGCCGCGCAAATACGGCCGAAGGCGCCCTACACGTTCTCTTCTCTTTTCTTTCGTGCGGCTGTTCTCAACAAGTTCTCCTTCCGGCCTTTACTGTGCGACGTTTGCTCCCGGGCAGCTCTCTTCTCTGCGCGGCTATTCAGAATGACAAGAAGGAAGAAGGGCCCACGGAGTCTTTTCATTAAGTACGGCTGCTGCAGGATATCAAAAGAAAACCTAAACTTTTCTTTTACCTTATTACCCTTGGGCCCACAGGATATTATATTTTTAATAGATAAGTGCTCTTTTTCTTTTGTCCTGCAGTGCCCGACATACATTCGAAGGAATTATTCCATCGCACGCCTTGGCAATGAAATATACTTTAGATATTCTGATTTTTGAGCTTAAAATCGAGACATAATTTTGACAAGTTTGGAGCTCAAATAGCCGTTATTGAGGGAAAATAGAACATTGCAGCCACTCCTGTGAGCTTGAAACTCCAGCGGCCAAGGCTCCCCTAAGCTCCGAGCTCGAAGTGGCCATGAGCTCGAGCTCGAGCCATGGCGGACACAACAGGAAATAAGAAAAGCAAGTGCTGAATACATAGAATCACAAAATTTCTGCAGGGTGAAACACCTTGGTACACTACACATGTCGCAGGCTGTCTTTTTGCGGACCTAATATTTTCTCATGTACGCACGGCCCACAGCCCTGATTTTTTTTTCTTTTTTTGGTCGAAGCACGCTTGATTATTGAATGGCTACATTTTTGCATTCCTACTAAAATGAAAAATTAAAGAAACTTGGTCGGCTCTCCGCACAGTGCATGGCTTTAGGCAGATGTCCTTGAACGTTATACACTATTAACAATGTAAATTAATTAAGAGTGTGATAATTTTGTGAAAAATAAATAATTTGAAAAATATTTTCCTAAAAACGATTACTTAAATCCTTAGAAAAATAAATTGACGAAAAAAATATTTTGATCATCCTCGTAAATATTTGAAGATATACTATTTGTTGTTATTAGAAATATTTATTATCGATTAACTATTCAAAGTATTATAGACGATCATTAAAAGAAATTATTCTTTTAATTATTCATTTTTACGAAATAAACGGAGCCAAAATACAATCTTGATCTCAAAACCTTAAAAATTATGAGTCTAATTCCCTAAAAAACTCCTAACATTAGGTTCAGTTCCAAATTTACTCTAAACATTTTTTTGTCTCCGAAAAACCCTAAAATTTAGGTCTAGCCCCAAATCTAACCCCAAACTTTTGTTGTTTAAGAAAAAATCGCCAATGTTTACTCTAATCTCAAATCTGCCCCATTAGCCCTCTGTCCAAAAATCGTCGTTAGTTGTCCCTTATTTTCATATCTCAAAACAGTTTCATTTTGGAGAATTTCTTTTGTTGAGTTTAGACTTGACCATGTGGTAGATTTGAGAATAGATTGAAAATTTGTGATTTGCTTTAGACAAAATAAAATTCGGGGCAGGTTGGAATTGTACCTAAAGCATGTGGTTTTTTTTTTGAGACAAAGAAAAGCTTGGGGTAGATTGAGATTGACCTTAAACTTGGAGTTTCTTTTTTTTTTTTTTTTGAGATAAAAAGATGTTTTCGGGGTAGATTTGAGATTGAATTAAATTTTGGAAATTTTCAGATAATTAGGCCAAAACTTATGCACACGACTCGGGAGAGGCGACCTTGACTTCCTCAAATCGAAAGCCGTCCCCACCATATTTGTGCTCTGCTCGTGATATGGGTTCGCCCGTGCATAGTGATTTCAGTAAAAATTTCAAACGGTTTAAAATTCGTTCAAGCTCCTACATCTTCTACATTTAATTTGTAACAATTCCATCTTCTCACGCAACTCCTATATCTTTTCAAAAGGGAGAATCATTAAACAATAACACATGAGCTTAGGTTGGAGTAAACTCAATAACCACTTACCATTCTCTGGTCTCATCAAATTCATCTATTGTTCTAAAAGCTTAAGTTATTAAACGAATGTGTGTTTTAATATTTAATTATTCTAGTACTCTTCCTCATGCTTAATATGGCATTTTTGCCTAGTACTAAGTGTGAAAATATTCAATTAGAGAGACTAATGAGGCATGAAAAGATGAATTCAGGATCTTCTGTTCTAATACAATGTGAAATTTTGTGGGAAGTAACTTTTCGCTTCGTTGTCACACTATATAGGCATTTAAGGCATAAATATAAATACATGCATGTACACTCACATTGAAAAGTAACGTTCGTGCACACTAACATACTTACTTACCGAGTGATGGCTCCAATATCCATAGAATGTAAAAGGGAAATCTCTCCTCTGATTGTATTTAGAGATAGGTAATATTGATGTCCACCGAGTACAAGAATCTACCAACTAGCGGTGCATATTCAAATCATTTTCGAACATACTCGGGCTGACATTTCAATGATGTAAGTATTCATAGAATTTAAAAAACTCTCTTATTCACTTTATCAAACATACTCGGAATGACATTTTGGTAGTTGGATTTTGGACATTGTTGGATAATGAAAACTCTAAATAAAGAAATCATTGCTCTAGATGTACTCGAGAAAGAACTGGATTGTATAATGATAAAAAAAAAAAAAAGAATACTTGCCTAACTATAGTGATCTGATGCCTATTTTTCTTGGTCTGGTAGTTAAGGTTATGTATTCGTACAACACACACTATAGAAGGTCGCATAGGAGAAAGAAAATAGCAAGATTTTGAACCTATTCTTTCTATGGCCACCCTTAATTGAAATGGGAGTCCAATGTTTGAAGTAAGAATCAATTTGATTCCACTAGCCCCACAGAATGGCTGAAGAAATGTGAGGGTCTGGAGGAGTTTCTGTTCTTTTACATGGTATGAGCTCTTGAACTAGAACATTTGATTAAAGCCAATCTCGAGATCAAGCTTTCTATATCAATTTAGAGACCTCACAGATTCCACTCTATCTTTGACACCATTGTCTTCCCCACTAGATACACTAGGAGCCAAAACATCATTGTCTTTAAGTTTGATAGAATAAAGCTGTTAGAGATGAAGATATGATTTAAAATCTAATTATTATATCACTTAATTTTCTGTCAAAGTTGTTGGTGGAATTCGAAGATTAATGGTGAAAGGTAGGTAAAGTGGGGAGAAATAAATCAATGACACCGTCATAAATATGTATAGGAAACACAGATCTTGTCCCAAATGCAGCACCCAAACTCAAAATCCTATGCAACACCCAAACTCAAAATCCTATGCAACACCCAAACTCAAAATCCTACTCTTCTTTTCTTAGTCAGCGTGCCACCCGGACGAGTCCTTCAGCACTTATTTGATGGCCGATGAATCAAGTAATGAAGAGAATGAAACAACAACAACAACAATGATCTATTCGACACAATATATATATATATATATATATATATATATATATATATATATATAAGTAAGTGGTCAAGAGTCATGTAAAGGGCATAAACTTTCACCAATATAAAAGTCGTAATATATTATAATAATTGAACATATGAAAATGAGTTTACTTCTAAAATTATTAAATACCATAAGGATGGGCCTAGGGGTGATATTTACATAGATAAAGAGGGGAAAATTTATCATAAAAGTCATAAACTTATTGCATTTGTGTTAATTCAGTCCTAATTTTTTTTTGTCAAGTCAACCCCAAAATTTTTGTAATTGTCCTAATTTAGTCCATTTGACCGGCCCACGCTAACATGATATTTTTTAAATATTATTTTAACTCTTTTTTCTATTCTTTTTCTCTTTCTTTTTTTTCTTCTCTTGTGATCAGCGAGTTGTGGCCAATGGGGTGTTGTTCGAGAGGCGCAGCCGCGGGAGAGGCGGCTTGCCCAGATCTGGGCAAGGGCATCCTCCCCATGGCCTTGCTGGCTATAGGCCATAGGGGAAGAAAGAGAAAGAACGAGAAATAAGGAAAAATAAAAGAAAAAACAACAGATAAATCAAAATTATCAAAATTATTAAAATATTATTAAAAATTTGCGATGTCAACGCCGGTGATGTCACGTCAGTGTCATCTAATTAAATGAATTGAATTGATACAATTATAAAATGTTTAAGGCTGAATTGACCAAAAAAATAAGTTTAGGATTGATTTGGTATAATTGCAATAAGTTTATGATTTTTTTATAATTTTTCTTATAAATACTTAATAAAAAATTTCCAATTAAATCTGCAAGAAAAATTCTCTGTTCTTTCATATTCTTTCGTTAGACTCGCTGCGTAAAAGTCATATTCTAAAGAGATCATTCTTAGAGATTTCGTGTATGGGTTGTCGTCTTGCTGTACTTGATAATTCTTAGATATTTCCCCAGGGAAAAAGAAATTTCTGTATTTCTAATTTTCGCGGGTTCCATATTTTGCCAAGGATAATCATTCTCGTTTAGATGGAGATTTTTGTGAAATCTAAATTAAAGTCGCATATAATTTGATACTTTAATTACAATAAGTCGCAAGAAAAGTACCACAAAAAATTATAAACTATGCCAATTGTAATACATTTATCCTAATTTTTTGTGA
>JAGVVM010006630.1:0-12958 GCA_019149425.1 Psidium friedrichsthalianum
CGATCGGGGCTCAACATTTTCTTGTGCCAATGGCGATGAAACATAGACTGAAAGTACGAATCCACGAGTTTGTAGCGACTTGGATTAGAGAAATACAGCAAAACTCGGCTCTTAATTTGTTTCTAGGTTTTTGAGAGACATGATCGGGCTACCTATTATGGCGCTTTTTCCTCTATTCTTCTACCCCTACTTTTCTTTTCTCGGCGACAGGGGGAAGTGAAGGGACGAGAAAAATAGGAATGAATCGACCTGAGTGCGGCTTCAGTCTCGTCCACTTCCTCCATTGTTGAGCTCTCGCGTTGCAGAACTACAATCGAGCCGAGCGAGCGAGAGGATGAGAATGAGCGCGCTGTTTAAACAGAACGGTGATGTCCTCCCGCTGAATTTAAATCGGAAAGTAAGCGCTCCTCTCTGGTTTAAATAGGAAAAAAATTATATAAAAAACATGAATTGCCGTGTTTTTTAATATTGATAATAAAATTTGCGTATGCAGTCCTCGTTGGGGTTGCTTTTGCCCGGTCCCGTGAAGGTTAGGGCGTGCATGACAACCATTCTGTTGCAGAAATAATTTTGAATAGAAATAGATTTTTTTTATTTCTGCTAGAACGAAAATTTTTTGTTTTCTAATTTTGGGGCAAAAATCTATTTCTAAAATCGATTTTGTTTCAGAATAGAAAATAGATTTGCTTTGTCAAACGAGTTTCTGTTCCAAACTTATTTCTGGAATAAGTTTAGAACAGAAACAGAGAAATAGAAACGTTGCTGTGCGCGCGCTTAGCCTCGTAAATGCTTGATCCGGCAAGGAGAGTCCTCATCATGGCTACCCTCATGTGGGGTGAAAGTGACCCTCGCCCCATTGATCCAACCCACTTTGCCATGCAATGGCCCATCATTGCTTGTGGCTGGAGGCCAACCACAAGAAAAGAAAAATAAAAGAAAATAAAAAAATAATTAAACAATTCAAAAAAATAAAAAAGAAATATTGTCAATGTTGGCATGATCGTGTCATATGAGATGTTGATGTTCATATCAATAATTTTCTATTGAAATTGGCTAGATAGACTTAACTGATAAGTGCGAAAAATGTTTAGGATTCAATTTAAAAATGAAAGATTTAAGAATGAATTTTATAAAAGTATAATGGTTTATGATTTTTTCTGATAATTTTTCAAAGTTTTTTGTCCGGTTTGTCTCGAGTCGGGATCCTATCTCGGAGAACTAGAATCTTAGTACTAGTAGATCTTTCACATGCATGTTGGTTTCTAGTATTTCCAATTTCATGGCATCGAGGTGACCGAAACGAGGTCTGACAGCATCCGGATTTATAACGTTACTCCTTTCGATTCGCAACTCAAAAGTCCCCGCCGACGAACGAGGAGAAAGAGGAGATTTTCACTTTTGAGTAAGCGAATAGAGAAAAGGCCGTCCGAGTATTGACGTGGGCCACTTCCTTAGCGTATCCACGTTCACTTTCCTTCCCGACCTAGAAAACGTACGCTTCCCTTCTTTGGGCGTTCCGCCAATTCCGACGCTTATCCTTGGAGATGGACAAAGTAGCAGAGCACATCACTCGACATTTTCATGTGCTCCGAAGACAAGGACGTCGCTTCTCGAGCATGACCTTTAAGTTCGAACAAGTACCCATTAACAGATTGGATGAATCATGAGTCCACGCGGATCCATAGGCCAGCTTTAAGTATATACCATTCTCGCCAAAATTAAAGGTTATTTATTCAAAGGAAATTTGTTTTCGGAAAAATTATTTTTTAATTTTACGGTGTTTGATGACGAAAACTAATCGATTCATGGAAGACATTCTCCATAGACCAAAAATAATGAGCTTGATTGATAGAAAATCCCTTTCAAAAATGCAACGTTGAAGTTTCTTGTAATATACTTATCGAGCATGAACTTTTAAAGTTTGAAACGAGTAAGTTTTATTTGATTAGATGAATCGATTGTGCTCAGGTCCACTTGATTCGTAAGCCAACTTGTGATGTAGACATTCATTCCCCACCACATTATGGGTTACGCTGGTAGAAGGGTACTTTTAGTGGCCATAACTTTGTGTACGGAGATCACTTTGATGCTAAAAGTTTTAATCATATCATTTAGTGCCAAGGTTTTTGAAAAATATAATTTTCGTGCCAAGTCCTTTGGTCCGCCGGAAATCCGACGTAACGCCTTATTAATTATTAATATAATGACACTGACGTGGCTCGCCGGAGATCCACCATGCATTTTTTTTAAATTATAATTTTTTATTCAAAAATATTTGTGAAAATAATGCTATAAATTAGAGGAAAAACTATAACCAAAAAAAAAAAGCACAGCGACGAGGGTTGTCGGTAACCCTTGCCGCCTATGGCTTCTCTATTATTTATTTTTTTACATTTTAAGCTTATTTTATTTTTATTTTAATACACAGTTTATTTTAACAATTTAAATTTTAGCAATTTTTAAACTTGAATTGTGGTATTTAATTTATTTTAAGTGCAGAAGTCCACGTGGCAATCCACGGGACTTATTTTATTTTTTTAAAATGTCATTTTATATTAAAATTATTTTATTAATTACACGTGCCACTTTTGTCCAAATAGCACTAAAGTGATCTTTTGTTTTCTAACTTGGCATTAAAGTGATCCGATTGAAATTTTTGCACGAAAGTGATCTCCGTACATAACTTATGGCACCAAAAGTGTTCTTCTATCAAGTTACGCTTAATGAAAGGAAAATTATTTTTAAAATTAATTTTCGATTTTTTGATATTTGGATGATGAAAAATTAATCAACATATGCAAAACGTTTTCCATGGACAAAAATCAATAAACTTGAATCGGGGGAAAACTTCTCTTTCTAGCAAAAAAGATGCCACTTTCCTAAACCATGAAAGAAATGAAGTAAAAACAACAAGTTTAGATGGAAGGAAAACGACTTTCCTTGTAACAAGAAGGAAATCATTTTTCCTAAATATCCCAACAAATGAAAACTAACTATTTTCCCGTCAAAATAATTTCCATGATAAAATATTTTCCTTAAGCATAAGATTTTTCCATGAAACAAACGCCCTCTAAAAATGATCATTTGTATCGCTTGAATAATTAGCCAATAAAAAATATTTTCATTGCCCACGACAATTTATACCCAAAAATTTTCATGTACTACAAAAATATTAGTCAATTATTCATTTCTTTAAGTAATTATTTTTAAGAAAATATTTTTAAATTATTTATTTTTCGCGAATAACCGGAATCTTTAGAGCACGAATAAGTGAAAGAATCATGCGGTGTTGCATCTTTGGGATAGCATTGTGGAAGAGAGAAGTTAACAAATGCATAGTTATTTTTCTGCCAGTTAATAAATGAAGAAACAAGCAATAAATGGAATAGTTTTGCGGTTTCAATTGATTTTCAGTCAACTCAATCTCAAATTCACAGCTGAGTCCAACACTTTCAAGATAGACGTTATGAATCGAATAATCCACTTTCTTTTTTGGGGGCATCGAATTAAGCATCTTGTACATCTGAACTCAATGCAAACTAGTGTTCCAACACTTTTAACAGGAAAAAATTATCAAATTTCAAAGGTTTTTTTTTCTCTTTTTCATTCCAAAGCCGTTATATTTTGAAAATTACTCGTATAATAATCTTTGAGTGACTGCCATACTAATAATTTTTTTCGGCCACAAAAAACAAACAATAGTTTTAATTAAAAATTACTGTAAAATCTACTCTTTTAAGAATTTATGACTGATAATATACTGTCATTCTCACGGTTACTCAAAAATTTTATTATCAAAAGTCCTTATATTTTTTATATCGAGCCACTTGTCGTAAAGAAATAAGAGTAAAAGTAACGTAATTAATAATCCACGCATTCACGCCACAACTTCCTTCTCGTCATGAGTTAGAAATCAGAATTGCCGGAAGGAGACGCGTCATCCCACCAATCGAATCACGTCAATTAAAAATTAATCAGCCTAACAAAACAATTCAACTCTACTAAAAAAATTTAATTAAAATACAATACCCCCAATCATTTTCAATTTTAAAAAAAATTCTGAAATCCTCTCCCCCCCTTCTCTCTCTCTCTATCTGGTCGTCAGTATACACTCCCCTGGATTCTCCGTTCGTCTCCCTCATATGCTCAAAACTTCTCTCTCTAGGAGCAACAGCAGCTAGCTACAAACATGCCTGCATTTCCGTCCCCGATTTAGCGACGCCTCGATCGTCACCTCACGAAAAAGAGGTGAATCCGCTTGCGCGGATATGGAGGCGCCCTCCTTCGTCTCCAAAGCGAGGACCGCGCTCCATTCCGCCGCGGCTAAAGCGGAGCGCGTGCTCGCGGACATCAAATCCGATCTCAAGCACGACCGAGGTCAATTTAGTCCCCTCACGCCTTCCCTCTCTCTCCCTTGTGCCCTGTGATCTCCCGTTTTTCTCGCGCTCGTCTGCTAGTTCTGGATTGTTTTAAATTAGATTTGACCGTATTTAACCCCGGGTTTTTTCTTTTTCTTTTTTGTTTCCGTATTCCCGAAGCGAGGTAATGAGATTGTCTAGTGTTGTTCAGCAGATGATGATGGGAAATCGCCCGCGAGTTTGTCGATAGAAGATGAATCTCCGGGTGACCAGGCAGAGTCAAAGGTATTTGAAAATCGATTGACTTGTTGCTTGATCATGTTTGCTGGCCAGTTTTGAATTACGTGTTGATTAAGCAGAATCATAAGATCGAGCTGTTCGGGTGTCGAAAGATACGCACATTCTGTGATATCTTGCCTGGATGCTGAGAAAATGGAGAAACGGGTTTGAGATGGACTGAATTGGGAATGAATGACTCTCCTTTACGGGCATTTTCCAGTTTACCCAATACAATTATCTCTCAGATCGAAGCACGACTAGTTCCTCAATTCTGATGATGTTAGGCCTCGAACGAGATGCCTGATTTTTCAAATTCCACGACATGCCTGATTTTTCAATTCCACGACGGGCATGATTTGTTGAACTAAATTTTTCCTTTTGTTTTGTTATCGCTGGCGCATCTTTCTAATTTTTTATCCTTTCTTTGTTGTGGATTCGAGCACTCAGGCGTACCATGAGTCAAAGAACTTGAGGTGGAGACCTCCACCGATAACGTTAGGGTCAAAGCAGGATTGGCAGGACAGATTGAGAAACATAAGACGAGGGAGAAAAGGAGCCAATGACACTGAGAAATCTGAGAACTCCAAGATGTCCTTTCCAATTTTCGACGAAAATCTGTACTTAGTGAATGAGAAGAACGATGCTGAATCAAGAGTGAGAATTTTTTGGTGCTTTAACTCTTTTACACTCTCAAAAGTTTATTTTCTGCATGTGCTATGGTAATCAAGTTTGATGACTCATTGATTAACTCGTGCGTTGCAACTAGCTCGTATTATCATCACTCGTAGCCATCTAAGAAGTCATCGATGTGATTTCTGAAGCAACTTGCTTATATGGGGTAAAGATTTTGCATCAGATGTCCCTGAAGGACCAATAGAAAACGTCGATGAGAGTCTAGGACAGTAGATTGACCAATCTTGAGCTGTGTTCTTGTTGTCTAAGCATCTACTATTACACCAGCAAAACTTTTTGGTGGAAAAAGAATCAACCAGTGAAGCTTTGTTATACCTCAAATTTCTACCGTTGATAGAGAACTGAGATAGTCCTTACTTAATGGAAAAATTATCAGTAGAGAAGCCAACTGCCCGCTTACAATACGTTTACCCCAACTTTTCATTGCAATTCGGAGAAAATCTTGTACTCCAATCTCTCTTTGGTTTTCTCATACTATAATCTGTCTGCTGCAATGATGCCTCGAGCTGTTCTTTTCGTTTGAAAATCAGAAATCTTTTTCTTCGGCGGGAGATGAGACTTCGAGGTTTAAGATGACATATTTATGGTTTTTCTGTTTAATTTGGATGAAAAATGTTTTCATAGGGTTCAGAGTCTACAGCCTCATTGGACAGTCTAATTGCTGGTAACACGGAGAAAATTCCTCCATCACCAGTTATCAAGCAACTGGCTGTGGCGGTAGAGTAAGTCTTTATATCTACCAGACAGCCAAATTTTAGCTCTATATAATTCTTCTTTCACTTAGAGGCCCTTGGAAACTTTTTTGCAGGAATGGGAAGAAATTAAGCTCAATGAAAGATTTTCTGGCAACAAACAAAGGTTCTTCTCCTATCAGGGAAAGGGCAGGATTAAGTCTCTCTTCTGTGAGGTCACTTGTGCTTCGCGAGAAGGAAGAGAACATATCCGAGTTTCCAGATGAAGTGAAGCTCTATTCTTTGATTAGTTTTCTGTTTGATGCAGGTAGATCGATAATCAGATTATCAAATTAATTAGTCCATGAAATATTACTCATGCAATAAAAACAATTTGTTAGTTCTTTTTCAAAATTATCCTATGATGATATTTCTTCTATTGTAATATCTGCAAGATATTTGCAGAGGGAAATTTTCTCAGAAGAAAGATCAGTTCTAGTTCAGACACCACTGCTGCAACATTGCCGAGAGATATTCATGCAGCTCCACCTGAAAGTTTTGTTGCTAAGGTTTCTGAAATCATTGGAAGCTGTAAAACAATGAGGGATATGGCTTTATTTTGGTGCAGGGTTGTTGCTGAGGTAAGGCTTGCCGGAATCATGTAATGGCATAAGCTAGATTACCAGTCAATAGAATACATTCTTCGATTATTGTAAAATGTACTCTATATCTTGAAAATTTAAGGCTCATTGATGCTGAAAATGTGTTGTCTAAATGAAAGGATTATTCCTGTAGCTTTAAATGCATTTTAGACTATGAAATGTGCTGGAAATTTGTCTCACTAAAAAAATTACAAAGCATTTTTTTCTATTGCCTGGCAATTTTTATTAGTACTCTGATGTTCAGTTTTCATTGTCTGGAGATGGAAAAGTCGTGCATCAGTGCCATCTTTCATATGTAGCTGATGATCATTTCAAATGCAGCTGCGCAGAAGCTGGTATGAGGAGAAACATATAGCTGGCATTCCGGCGGACCAGATTCCAGATCTTAATTGCTGTCTTTTATATCAGCAGCTGCAGGTCATCAACTGTTGCATATCCCGTAAACAGCGCCATAGGGTTACTTCCGCATCATTAGACACCACAATAAGGGAGGCCAGTTCACAAACTGAAAAATTCAATGTGCCGCAAATACGGTTTCGGACAGCCCTGCTTTGTATGCAAGATTAAACACAGGGGAGCTTGTTCTGCGTCTGGGGCAGATCATCCGTGTGATGATCTATGTATGTGGAAACTGGTGAACCTGTGTACTCTCCTGTGACCCAGGTCTGTGGTGTTTTTATTGTACTAAATACTGATTGTTTTCCTTCTATGAAATAATCCACTGTGCTTTGTTTACATGCAGGAAGGTCCTTTACTAACGGAAGATCTCATCAAAGAAACGGAAGAATTCATACTTCGGACAGGGAGGTTAGTAGGAAGAACCGACAGACAATCTTTTCCCCTTGCAGATATGAGTTACTCGATAATGCCAATTTTGCTCTTTCCTAAGTTTGTTTGCGCTTTTGGTTATTGGGTTAATTGTCCACTGTGGTCCATGAAACTATTTGCTTTTGTACTAGGTCTGTTTTGTGTACCATTTAGTGTGTCACAAGATGCACGAGATTACACAATTATCTTGTTTCGTTATTAGAACCGTTTGACTGATTGAGGAGGTAACTTCTTGGGCAACACGTCTGCATTTCATACTTGACTTGATGACTACAATTACTACCTACACTTAGAGTTTACAAAATAAATAGCTACTTTTAATTGTTGTTGCTCACGAATGATGAACAATCAATTCCTATTTATAGGAATTGATTGTTCATCATTCGTGAGCAACAACAATTAAAAGTAGCTATTTATTTTGTAAACTCTAAGTGTAGGTAGTAATTGTAGTCATCAAGTCAAGTATGAAATGCAGACGTGTTGCCCAAGAAGTTACCTCCTCAATCAGTCAAACGGTTCTAATAACGAAACAAGATAATTGTGTAATCTCGTGCATCTTGTGACACACTAAATGGTAACACAAAACAGACCTAGTACAAAAGCAAATAGTTTCATGGACCACAGTGGACAATTAACCCAATAACCAAAAGCGCAAACAAACTTAGGAAAGAGCAAAATTGGCATTATCGAGTAACTCATATCTGCAAGGGGAAAAGATTGTCTGTCGGTTCTTCCTACTAACCTCCTGTCCGAAGTATGAATTCTTCCGTTTCTTTGATGAGATCTTCCGTTAGTAAAGGACCTTCCTGCATGTAAACAAAGCACAGTGGATTATTTCATAGAAGGAAAACAATCAGTATTTAGTACAATAAAAACACCACAGACCTGGGTCACAGGAGAGTACACAGGTTCACCAGTTTCCAACATACATAGATCATCACACGGATGATCTGCCCCAGACGCAGAACAAGCTCCCCTGTGTTTAATCTTGCATACAAAGCAGGGCTGTCCGAAACCGTATTTGCGGGCACATTGAATTTTTCAGTTTGTGAACTGGCCTCCCTTATTGTGGTGTCTAATGATGCGGAAGTAACCCTATGGCGCTGTTTACGGGATATGCAACAGTTGATGACCTGCAGCTGCTGATATAAAAGACAGCAATTAAGATCTGGAATCTGGTCGCCGGAATGCCAGCTATATGTTTCTCCTCATACCAGCTTCTGCGCAGCTGCATTTGAAAATGATCATCAGCTACATATGAAAGATGGCACTGATGCACGACTTTTCCATCTCCAGACAATGAAAACTGAACATCAGAGTACTAATAAAAATTGCCAGGCAATAGAAAAAAATGCTTTGTAATTTTTAGTGAGACAAATTTCCAGCACATTTCATAGTCTAAAATGCATTTAAAGCTACAGGAATAATCCTTTCATTTAGACAACACATTTTCAGCATCAATGAGCCTTAAATTTTCAAGATATAGAGTACATTTTACAATAATCGAAGAATGTATTCTATTGACTGGTAATCTAGCTTATGCCATTACATGATTCCGGCAAGCCTTACCTCAGCAACAACCCTGCACCAAAATAAAGCCATATCCCTCATTGTTTTACAGCTTCCAATGATTTCAGAAACCTTAGCAACAAAACTTTCAGGTGGAGCTGCATGAATATCTCTCGGCAATGTTGCAGCAGTGGTGTCTGAACTAGAACTGATCTTTCTTCTGAGAAAATTTCCCTCTGCAAATATCTTGCAGATATTACAATAGAAGAAATATCATCATAGGATAATTTTGAAAAAAGAACTAACAAATTGTTTTTATTGCATGAGTAATATTTCATGGACTAATTAATTTGATAATCTGATTATCGATCTACCTGCATCAAACAGAAAACTAATCAAAGAATAGAGCTTCACTTCATCTGGAAACTCGGATATGTTCTCTTCCTTCTCGCGAAGCACAAGTGACCTCACAGAAGAGAGACTTAATCCTGCCCTTTCCCTGATAGGAGAAGAACCTTTGTTTGTTGCCAGAAAATCTTTCATTGAGCTTAATTTCTTCCCATTCCTGCAAAAAAGTTTCCAAGGGCCTCTAAGTGAAAGAAGAATTATATAGAGCTAAAATTTGGCTGTCTGGTAGATATAAAGACTTACTCTACCGCCACAGCCAGTTGCTTGATAACTGGTGATGGAGGAATTTTCTCCGTGTTACCAGCAATTAGACTGTCCAATGAGGCTGTAGACTCTGAACCCTATGAAAACATTTTTCATCCAAATTAAACAGAAAAACCATAAATATGTCATCTTAAACCTCGAAGTCTCATCTCCCGCCGAAGAAAAAGATTTCTGATTTTCAAACGAAAAGAACAGCTCGAGGCATCATTGCAGCAGACAGATTATAGTATGAGAAAACCAAAGAGAGATTGGAGTACAAGATTTTCTCCGAATTGCAATGAAAAGTTGGGGTAAACGTATTGTAAGCGGGCAGTTGGCTTCTCTACTGATAATTTTTCCATTAAGTAAGGACTATCTCAGTTCTCTATCAACGGTAGAAATTTGAGGTATAACAAAGCTTCACTGGTTGATTCTTTTTCCACCAAAAAGTTTTGCTGGTGTAATAGTAGATGCTTAGACAACAAGAACACAGCTCAAGATTGGTCAATCTACTGTCCTAGACTCTCATCGACGTTTTCTATTGGTCCTTCAGGGACATCTGATGCAAAATCTTTACCCCATATAAGCAAGTTGCTTCAGAAATCACATCGATGACTTCTTAGATGGCTACGAGTGATGATAATACGAGCTAGTTGCAACGCACGAGTTAATCAATGAGTCATCAAACTTGATTACCATAGCACATGCAGAAAATAAACTTTTGAGAGTGTAAAAGAGTTAAAGCACCAAAAAATTCTCACTCTTGATTCAGCATCGTTCTTCTCATTCACTAAGTACAGATTTTCGTCGAAAATTGGAAAGGACATCTTGGAGTTCTCAGATTTCTCAGTGTCATTGGCTCCTTTTCTCCCTCGTCTTATGTTTCTCAATCTGTCCTGCCAATCCTGCTTTGACCCTAACGTTATCGGTGGAGGTCTCCACCTCAAGTTCTTTGACTCATGGTACGCCTGAGTGCTCGAATCCACAACAAAGAAAGGATAAAAAATTAGAAAGATGCGCCAGCGATAACAAAACAAAAGGAAAAATTTAGTTCAACAAATCATGCCCGTCGTGGAATTGAAAAATCAGGCATGTCGTGGAATTTGAAAAATCAGGCATCTCGTTCGAGGCCTAACATCATCAGAATTGAGGAACTAGTCGTGCTTCGATCTGAGAGATAATTGTATTGGGTAAACTGGAAAATGCCCGTAAAGGAGAGTCATTCATTCCCAATTCAGTCCATCTCAAACCCGTTTCTCCATTTTCTCAGCATCCAGGCAAGATATCACAGAATGTGCGTATCTTTCGACACCCGAACAGCTCGATCTTATGATTCTGCTTAATCAACACGTAATTCAAAACTGGCCAGCAAACATGATCAAGCAACAAGTCAATCGATTTTCAAATACCTTTGACTCTGCCTGGTCACCCGGAGATTCATCTTCTATCGACAAACTCGCGGGCGATTTCCCATCATCATCTGCTGAACAACACTAGACAATCTCATTACCTCGCTTCGGGAATACGGAAACAAAAAAGAAAAAGAAAAAACCCGGGGTTAAATACGGTCAAATCTAATTTAAAACAATCCAGAACTAGCAGACGAGCGCGAGAAAAACGGGAGATCACAGGGCACAAGGGAGAGAGAGGGAAGGCGTGAGGGGACTAAATTGACCTCGGTCGTGCTTGAGATCGGATTTGATGTCCGCGAGCACGCGCTCCGCTTTAGCCGCGGCGGAATGGAGCGCGGTCCTCGCTTTGGAGACGAAGGAGGGCGCCTCCATATCCGCGCAAGCGGATTCACCTCTTTTTCGTGAGGTGACGATCGAGGCGTCGCTAAATCGGGGACGGAAATGCAGGCATGTTTGTAGCTAGCTGCTGTTGCTCCTAGAGAGAGAAGTTTTGAGCATATGAGGGAGACGAACGGAGAATCCAGGGGAGTGTATACTGACGACCAGATAGAGAGAGAGAGAAGGGGGGGAGAGGATTTCAGAATTTTTTTTAAAATTGAAAATGATTGGGGTATTGTATTTTAATTAAATTTTTTTAGTAGAGTTGAATTGTTTGTTAGGCTGATTAATTTTTAATTGACGTGATTCGATTGGTGGGATGACGCGTCTCCTTCCGGCAATTCTGATTTCTAACTCATGACGAGAAGGAAGTTGTGGCGTGAATGCGTGGATTATTAATTACGTTACTTTTACTCTTATTTCTTTACGACAAGTGGCTCGATATAAAAAATATAAGGACTTTTGATAATAAAATTTTTGAGTAACCGTGAGAATGACAGTATATTATCAGTCATAAATTCTTAAAAGAGTAGATTTTACAGTAATTTTTAATTAAAACTATTGTTTGTTTTTTGTGGCCGAAAAAAATTATTAGTATGGCAGTCACTCAAAGATTATTATACGAGTAATTTTCAAAATATAACGGCTTTGGAATGAAAAAGAGAAAAAAAACCTTTGAAATTTGATAATTTTTTCCTGTTAAAAGTGTTGGAACACTAGTTTGCATTGAGTTCAGATGTACAAGATGCTTAATTCGATGCCCCCAAAAAAGAAAGTGGATTATTCGATTCATAACGTCTATCTTGAAAGTGTTGGACTCAGCTGTGAATTTGAGATTGAGTTGACTGAAAATCAATTGAAACCGCAAAAACTATTCCATTTATTGCTTGTTTCTTCATTTATTAACTGGCAGAAAAATAACTATGCATTTGTTAACTTCTCTCTTCCACAATGCTATCCCAAAGATGCAACACCGCATGATTCTTTCACTTATTCGTGCTCTAAAGATTCCGGTTATTCGCGAAAAATAAATAATTTAAAAATATTTTCTTAAAAATAATTACTTAAAGAAATGAATAATTGACTAATATTTTGTAGTACATGAAAATTTTTGGGTATAAATTGTCGTGGGCAATGAAAATATTTTTATTGGCTAATTATTCAAGCGATACAAATGATCATTTTTAGAGGGCGTTTGTTTCATGGAAAAATCTTATGCTTAAGGAAAATATTTTATCATGGAAATTATTTTGACGGGAAAATAGTTAGTTTTCATTTGTTGGGATATTTAGGAAAAATGATTTCCTTCTTGTTACAAGGAAAGTCGTTTTCCTTCCATCTAAACTTGTTGTTTTTACTTCATTTCTTTCATGGTTTAGGAAAGTGGCATCTTTTTTGCTAGAAAGAGAAGTTTTCCCCCGATTCAAGTTTATTGATTTTGTCCATGGAAAACGTTTTGCATATGTTGATTAATTTTTCATCATCCAAATATCAAAAAATCGAAAATTAATTTTTTA
>JAGVVM010006631.1:0-26967 GCA_019149425.1 Psidium friedrichsthalianum
CCAAGACTCTCCCCCAGTACAAGATTCTACATCCGGTGTGTGTGATCTCTCGCACCCAACTCGATCACAATACGTTTCCATCTTAACCTTGCGCCATCAACGCCTTATAACTGGTCTTCACAGCATCCTAAGTGCTCCATTAGAAGCCTTCCAATTGTAAAAAATACACTTTAAAAAATTCAACTCTCCTTTGTGGCATGTATTATCACGGAGAACATGGGTGTCTCGCCGAATGACTTCAACGATAAGAGTTTGAAGCAATTTCTCAAACACATTATATTCTACCTTGATATTTTAACAGTCTTATGTCACTGATAACTTAAGTGCGTTGTCACAAACCTGCCTATAAAGGTGTTATCTGCTGCTTTTAATACTTTTCCAATGACACCTGATTTGTTGGTAAGGATCTACTGTTGTGGTATCTTTTTTTAAGACAGATTAGAGTAATGCGCGAATCTAGTAAAAATTGTGGGTCTATGGTGAATAAATTGACAGAAAATCAAGGCTTTTGTTGGATGAGGCTCTTTGGCGGCCATGAGTGTCTGAAAGATTCAATTTTGTGGGAATATAATGGAGTAAATGATGTGTTTGTCTTATGTGTTTTTTGGTGGGGTATTGTGTAATGATGTTTTGGAAATAATACAAAAATGTACGTGGTGAAAATTCGGGGAATGAGATAACATTTTTGAGGGGCGCAACAAAAATGATGTACAGGCAAAAATATGAGATGTTGTGTCTGTTGTAAAGGCCCACGCTTTTTCATGGTTGGCAGAGTTCATTAACATTGTCAAAAGACAAAAGTGAGTATATTCGAGGTGTCATTGTGTTTCGCTTGCACGAGAATAATTCGGACGGCGGGCCTGTAAAAAAATCCATATTTAAAGTCATTGGTATTTTGCATGTGTGGTTCACTGTTTAGGAGTTGGTGGGACATTGTGTGCAGCATTAATTAGGTTTAAATTTGTCATGGAGCTGTGATGTGCAAAGGTGGGTGTACCCAGATTGAAAAGGAGGTTCAATTTTGCAAAAGGGGCCGTCAGGTTTGAATGTTTGGTGAAAAAGTTTTGTGTGAGCACGGCAAGAGGGGAATGAGCTAAATTGTTGACAAAGGCACATCTTGGAACTAGAAGTGAGATGAGAGTTTTGGTCGACGAGAGCATAGGGGGATGTGTGGTCCGAAAATTGTGGGTGTGGAGAGGTTGTTTGGACTGTGAAAGGAATAGTATTGTGTCTTGTAGAGTGGAGAGACTGAATTTGGTCAGAATTACGTGTTAAAGTGCGTTATGGGACAGGTCAAGGTGGTGCATATAACTAAACACACTTGAAGTGAATTGAGAGAGATTTAAGCAATTAGGAAGAAGGGAAAGGCTGGAGTAGCGGAGAATGTAGATGAAGGGGAGGATGGAGGAAGATGATAGGATTACAGAAGAGATAGGAGTGGCAGAAAAGTTGAAGATAGAGACTAAAGGAGGAGGGAAGTGATGTGGGAGATTAGTGAAAGAGAGTTAGTGGTAGAAATTGTAGAGATGGGGTGGGAAGATGAGGGGGTTGGGTGTTTGATAAATGGAGGAGATAGAGGGAGGTTGGAGAGGGAGGGGAGGGATTTTTGGAGGAGAAAATTTGGAATGTGTGTTGTTGTGGTTGGGTGTGTTTTGGGAGGGTGGTGGTTGTGTTGGGGAGATGAAGAAGATAAATTTAGAAAGTGTTGTTGGGGTTGGCCCGGGGTGTGTGTTTTGGTGGTGTGGGTCGGAAGAAAGAAAAAAACAAAAAGAGAGAAATTCTTCTCCAAAAGAGAATCACAATTGAGAGAGGTGTGGGGAGTTTAAGAGTTAGAGTGTTGTGCCTAGGAGATCGACCAATTTGCTGTGCTTGATGAGGCAACACAAGTCACATCGAGGGGTTTCAGTTTTGTGTTTTTGTGTCACACTGCTGTGTTGTGTTCGTTTTTGGTCGCAATCTTGGATCCACAAGTGATAGACGTCCAAGTTCGGCAGCAATCCGTCAATCATTTGTAACGATCCGGACCATTAAAATCTTTGTTGAGAAATTGCGTTGTCTAAATTGATGTGATTTAAATCGATTATGCCGTATAATATTGTATGTCTTCATCCACATATGTTGGTAGTTCGGTATGTGGCACGATGTTGTACGCATTTTTCGCTAAATAGATTGCAAAAATGTCCCAAATTGGCCGGTATGGTTCTGACCCGGGCATCTACGTGTGGTGCGGTTGGCGTGTGTAAAGATTCTCGAGTGTATGTTCTATTCCTTCGAGCGTAGGTATTTGTGATGTTGTTGGTGTTATTATGCAAATGTCCCGGCAGAGATTGGGGCGGGGATTGTGACGGAGCCAGCACGTTGGAGGTTCTGTGTGTGTATTTATTGGCTGTGTTGCTGTTATTGTGCTATTTTCTGCCGAATTGTAGATTTCCTTGGAGTATTAGTCAGGGTAAGCTCTCAGATATGGTGTGGGGTCCGAGAGCGTGATCCTGCTAGGAAGTGTCTTTATTTCATGAGTGTTGAGTTTTTGTTGTTCTATGTTGTGTCTGCAGTTTAAATTTTTTTTTTCAAAAAAAATATTTATTTCAAAAACTCCAGAATTGGTGGACCAAGCCACATACTAGAAGTTCTTTATTTATTACGTTGTTGGTGTAGCTTCTAGTTTGTGAGTGGGCATGTTTGTTTTCGTAGGTTTACCGATCTGGAAGTGTCCCAAAATGTGGGTGGTATGGCACTGAGGGGGGGGAGCCCACCGATGGAAGCTGGTGAGGTTTTGGGTATTTGACTGCGCTGTGTTCTTGTACTCTAGTTTGTATGCGTTTGTGTGTTGTTTACATCGTGTATTCAAATCCGAGAGAGATCGGGACGAGGTTCGAGTGCACTCTACTGGAGGGCGTAACAACGCACTAGAAGTGTTGGTTTAGCCTCACGGTCCCTCTTTCGGCGTTCAGAGGAATGTTGTTTAATGGCTGTAGCACGTGTAGTGTTAGTTGAGCTGTTGGTATATGGGCGTATCTGTGTGTTAATTATTGCGTTTTGATTTATTTCAGAATGTTCACCAGATAGGTTAAAGTGGTGTTGATTAGGTGCGTGCACAGGTGTTCGATGGTAGTAGGTGATAGTGTGGTGCGGGTGCGATTGTATCTTTGTCTAGCTTCGTCAATACGATTTTGTGTATTGTCAATTTGCTTAGTGTTTTTTTGTTTTGGTGGGTCCGCGAGATACCGCCATGACGCGGGGTATGTGGGCGTCTGGCCGGGGGGTGTGGTAGGGGGGGGGGGGTGTCAGTTGAGCGGTTTGTGGTATAATAGGGTTTCATGATTTAAGTTCTGTCTATTGACTGGTTTGTCGTGATGGGACGTGCATGTGCGTATTGGTACTGTTCTGGCTTGAAATGTCTTCAGGTAATTGACAGGTCGAGTATTTGATAGAAAGAAAATCACAGATAATAAAAAAAAATCCACCGAGAGAAATTGAGGAAACTAAGCCAGGTTCACAATGTTGGCCAATGCTCTGATTTGATGTGGAGGTTCCTGTCCCACAGGATCTGGTGGTTTGGTTGTACACAATAATTGATGATGTTTGGTGTTTTTGTGGGGTTTTTGGTGTGGTGTTGGGGTTGTCGCCCTTATAGGTAATATTATTCTGGAAAAGTTTTCAGGAGAGACGAGGTGTCAAGAATAAAACACACAAAAAACGTGTGAGAATATCAGGGACGATGTGTGAGGTTCTGGGCTGAATGCATATTTTTGATTATTTATTCGTTGTTGTGTCTGGCATGTCCGCTTTAGTATGTCGAATCCGTATGCTGCCGTTCGCGATGCTGTATTTATATGTTCATTCGTATGCAATATTGTATGTACAGTTTTGCAGTAATGGTTTTGGTGAGGGTATGCGCTATACAGTCGCTATTGTCGATGGATTTCATGTCCGCGTTAGCATGTATACATTTGCGTAGGGGTGATCAGTTCCCGATCCGGTCCGGTTCCCCTAAGAACCGAGACGGCACGTTGGTCCCAATTCCCAATTTGTCGGAGACGGAGGAACGTGCGGAGGTGTGTGGTGTTTTGGGTGTTGGAGTGGTGTTTCATTCGTGGATCATCGTCACGGAGAGGCGGCGCGGAAGCAGACGCGCAAATGTACGCGAGCTAAATGGATTGGTTGGGTGAACGCCGATCAAGTAAAAGAAGTAGTGAAAAAAATAATGGGTGTTGAATACGCCAGAGATTGAGTTTCGTAGTTGTGTGTTGAAGTATCAGGATTAACGTGTAGTATGAACTGTCAACGTCGTTTTATATAAAGGGACTTTGTAGTAGCAAGTAATTGAATAAGAGGCTCAAGAGAACTCAAGGATGTCAAAAGATTCACAGACCAAATAAGAAAAATAAAATTAAAAAAAGGACCGGTCCGGTCCTAGAAATCGGGATCGAGAACTGAACCGCTTGGGGGGGTGGTCGGTGCAGGTGTGAGTGCCCTTTTTTTTTTTTTTTTTTTTTTGTTATTTTTTTTTTTTTTTTTTTTTTTTTTGTTTTTTGGTTTTTTTTGGTTTTTTTTTTTTTTTACTTTTTTTTGTTTTTTTTTTTTTTTTTTGGGTTTAGAAGACGTTGGGGAAACAAGACGGTGACCTCTAGGAAATCGGGGGAGAGTATTGGAGGGAGCACAGGAGTTCGCGTGAGTTCGCGTGGAGTTGCAGGGGTGGGGTTCCTCTGGTGGTTTCACTTTGCTTTTTATCCATGGCACAATGTGTGATACCATTACCAGTGGTATGTCCATACAACGTGAGAGAAGTGAGGAAATAAAAAAATTGAAGAATCCATGGCGCACGTTAGGAGGTGGGGCCTAAGGGATGTGAAAACCAAGCGCTGACGTTGACAGAAAGTTGTAGGAGGTATACCAGTTGGGATGGGGTGATTAAGGTAACGAAAGGGCATTAATTTTAATTAACTAGTGTACCAAGTCCCTGAACTTCATAATTCCTGGTTCGTAGAAGTAATTTAGTTCTCCCGCTAATTTACTTAGGTTTCTAATTAACCTACCAAAATAATTAGTAGCGACTCCAAATTCTAGAATCATGTGAATACAAAAAAATCAAAGTTGCGATTCGGTAGGGCTTAAGAGAGTGCGTATAGGTAGTCAATCTAATTAACCTAATAATTCGTTAACTGGAATTTTCCACTATCGAAAATTTAGGTTGCGACATTCCAAAACTGTTAGATGGAAAAGTTCATTATACACATTCTCATCAAAACCCGTTACTCCTACCTCTTCCATTGTGATGCATAACTAGTACCTACTTATTCAGGTGTAGGAGTAAAACTAGTACTTGCATGGTTCCACTCTAGAACAAATTATGACCAGCAGCATCAATTATCATCCTCTGTTACGGGTTCAATTGATTATAATAGATATATTCTTCCTTCACTGAAAATTGGTCACTTGTTCGATATCCTTCATCAGATATAAATGGTTTACCATAAGAAGTCCAATTATAGTAGTTGGAGTCAACCCAAATCTACAAAGATGTTCTCTAATTTTATCACATACATAAAATTTACAATTACTGCACTTTTTACATGGACACTTTAACTTTTTTCTATCTATGAACTCAAATTTAGAAACTAGCAAAATCCAAAAACTGTTCCAACCTAGTACGAAACTCATCAGTTAATCCTCGACATCCAGGTAAGTTCTTATTATACATCCAAGTCTTGTCTATTTGCATTGTGTCTGTATAAAAATTAAAAAAAATCTTATAAAACATTAAAAATATCATATCTGTTGTTTAATATTTTTAATTAAAACTATAAACGGTTCACCATAGCAAGTCTAATTATAGTAGTTCAAGGTAAACCTAAATATACAAGGATATTCCCTAACTTTATCACGCACATGAAATTTATCATTACTACACTTTTTACACTGAACTATTATGATATTAATTCGGCAGATAAAAGTTTGTCGCAAAGGTCCTTGATAATTTTGCAATGAATATTTTCGCTAGTTAGCGACGACCATGAAGATGTCGTCATTAATTAGCGACGAAAAGTTCCTATCGTTGTGACTAATTAGCGACGAAAAGCCATACTGTCGTTAGTTAGCGATGAAAAAGGCCTGCCGTCGCTAATTAGCGACGAAAAAAGCCATGCCGTCGCTAATTAGCGACGAAAAACTCCTGCCAGTCGTCGCTAACTAGCGACCACGGTAGTTGCGTCTTCGCTACTTAGCAACGAACAACAGGTGTCGTGGCTAATTACCAATGAATTTAGCGATAAATACATGCCCTCCTTCAAATATATACATACTTAAAAAAAATTCAAGTGAAAAAAATGAAAAAATTACCAAGTCAAGAAGACTTACCCAAGTATTTGGTTGATTTTTTTGTAGTAGAAAGTGCTCAATTTGATGAGAATAGCAATGTCTCACATCGACACATACCTAAAAAAAAGAATAATTACTTAATATTGATGAAGCTTATGGTAATTGATGGAAGACAATGGTGAAATAAATAATAATTTATTCCATGGTTACCATAAGACACAAGTAAGAAGACAGAAGATAGAAGACAAAAGTGAGAAGAGAGCGGGTGAAGGGAAAAGGATGTAGAGAAAAAAGTGAGAAGAGGGATTTGAAAAGGGGGATTTTAGCAATGAAAGAGAAAAGTGGGAAGAGTAATGGTGAAAAAGTGTTGGTGAACTTTAGCGATGAAAACAGTTCGTCGCAAAAATAGTGACAAAACTAATTATGAATGTTTTATGTGGGTATGAGAGTCTAAGAATTGGGATGGACATTTTTGGATAAACACGGCATTTTCGTAAATGGTAGCACAATAGTTAGTGTTATGAAAGTGCAAAGTGGTATCCAAAGGTAAGACTCATGTACGTATTTGATATTTCAAAGTGGAGGCATATTAGAAATCATAGGGTAAAAAGCAAACAGCCTTTTCATATTTTTAAGAGGAGAATTTCTTAATTTTGTTTTCTACTTTCACCGTTCTGCGCATTTTTTACATGAAAAATAGAGGAAGCAAGGAGAAAAAACTTTTTTAGCTCTAGCCTGAACTGGCCCCAAGTAGCCTAGTCCTATTTGGTCTTGCCCGAAGTGCATTTGTTCGGCGACGTGTTCAAGCTGTGCCATTTCTTTTTGGTTATGTTCATTATAAGTCTTAAAACTTGTCATAAAAATGCAATTAAGTCTTAAAACTTTCAAAAAGTGCAAATCAAGTCCTAAAAACTTTTAAATTGGTACAATCGAGTCTTTCTATTAACACTGTCAATTTGACCAATGAAAAATAATGACATGATATTTTTGAATTAATTTCTCTATCTTACGTGGCATTTTTTTTAATTTTTATTCAGATGTTAGTTAAATTATATAAAATAAGAAGCAAAAACAAATTTTTTTAAAAAAGCAGAAAGGCAAGGTTCGTTGGTAGGGGTTGCTGCCATTGCAGCCCATCGCTAGAGGGGCGAAGACCTCTGTTGGGCAAGGACAAGGGTGGTGGCCCTTGCTCAGTTGGGGCGAGAGCTCGCTAGGTTCGAGTGAGGGCCTCGGATTTGGGTGACATTGGCCTTGCTTGCGTCTAGAGACCATTGTGCCATTTTCTTTTTTGGTTATGTTCATTATAAGTCTTAAAACTTGTCATAAAAATGCAATTAAGTCTTAAAACTTTCAAAAAGTGCAAATCAAGTCCTAAAACCTTTAAATTGGTACAATCGAGTCTTTCTATTAACACTGTCAATTTGACCAATGAAAAATAATGACATGATATTTTTGAATTAATTTCTCTATCTTACGTGGCATTTTTTTTAATTTTTATTCAGATGTTAGTTAAATTATATAAAAATAAGAAGCAAAAACAATTTTTTTTTAAAAAAGCAGAAAGGCAGGTTCGTTGGTAGGGGTTGCTGCCATTGCAGCCCATCGCTAGAGGGGCCGAAGACCTCTGTTGAGCAAGGACAAGGGTGGTTGGCCCTTGCTCAGTTGGGGCGAGAGCTCGCTAGGTTCGTGTGAGGGCGCTCGGATTTGGGTGACATTGGCCTTTGCTTGCATCTAGAGACCATTGCCCACCCTAGGTGAGGCCTCGCCAGCAACCCTCATCAGGCTGGAGGCCCTAGATTTGGGTGAGCCCTCGCGTAGAGCCGATGGCTAGGGTTGGCCTTACTCGCCTAAGGTCGGTGGAGGTCGCCAACCCCTCCACCGGTGGGCAGCGGCAACGCCCTACCTTTGACCTTTTTTAATTTTATTTTTTTAAATAAAATCTTTAGTTTTCGTTTTTAGTTTTTTAATATGTTCTAAAAAGATTAGAATAAAAATGATGGTGGCCTAATAATGCCATGCAGGAGAGAGAAATTAATTTAAGAATACCACGTCATAATTTTCGGTGTAAACGGAAGGACTCGATTGCACAAATTTGACAAGTTTTAGAACTTGTGAATATTTTTGAAATTTTAGGATTTAATTATACTTCGTGATAAATTTTAAGACTTTCGGTATATATATTTTTTTTTTTTTAACGAAGCGAGCGCTGGCCGGCCGGGTGGTCGACTCACCTTCCCTTTCTAACACTTTTTAAACCACCGATTACACTCAATTAACTCATAAGAGCGCTGTTCATAGGAATTTTCTAAGGGAACTTTTTGACTCTCTCCTGGCGAAGGCCTGTCGCAAACCCTCCAGACAATTTCGGTCCAGTGCAAGTCTCTGTCTAAAGCCAGAATCAGAGAAACCTTGTACGGTTTTCTATTTAGTACGTGTGCGTGCAAGTATTTTCCCTTCACCTAATAGGCCCGTTGCTTTCTGCAGTTGCCGCTTGGAGCGAGCTCCCTCGTGCGCGGGTCTCTGTTTCTTTGCCACCACCGAGTGAGAGAAGAGAGCGAAGCAGAGAAGAAGAAAAATACTTGAAAGTCTGCATATTCGATGCCAATGAAACCCTGCCTTCTTCTTCCTCGAGAGTCCCCGTCAAGTTCAAGATGTGAGTTAGTCCCTTCCTCTTTCTTCTCCTCTCAGTACGAATGTTTGTGTCGTTCAATTGGTGATCTTTCGGACGCGTGAGGCTAAATCAATCGTGAAAATTGGAAACCCTTTTGAATTTCTCGTGTTTTTTTGTGGGTTGCCACCGGAAGCCCGACGGCTGACAATTTGGTGCCGATCCGACTGGACATTGAAATCGATGGCCAGCGTTACAGAGATGCTTTCACTTGGAACCCTTCAGGTGCCATTTTGATTTTCAATCTCGATTTTATTCTGAAATTTCGAATCTTGAAGTTGTTTTCCTTCTGAATGGGGTTGGCTTGAAGAGGGTTGAAGATGGTTTAAGCTCGATAAAGGGTGTTTCGGATTTGTGCAAGGTTAAGTGTGTTGTGTTGAAGCTACAACTAGAAGTGACTGGACAAGAATAAAAAAATGCAACTCAGTAGGCTGGAAATGAAGGCAGTCACTTAGCTGAAAGACATAATATTTCTCGAGAATCATATCTCTGGCTTTTCGGAATTAGCTTTAGCAGAACTAGGCTTGTTGTAGTTCTGCTTATTGAACTACGAATTATCCAACAATTCTGTTCTATAGTGCTGGTATTGGTATGTCATGGGTGTTCTACAATTTTCTTTTTGTAAATTTGACTTTCTTTTCAATATACAACTTTGAGTAGCTCTTGGAAACTGATCTTTTGTCGGCTATAGTGTGCAACCCTGCAGCTAATCCTAGATGTAACGTGAGGTGAAGTGATGAATTTTGTGGACAAGTAGCTCTATTTCTCTCACGTGCTTTTTCCATTTTTTTTTTTATGGTGTAGATCCTGATTCAGAGGTGGTAGTGTTTGCAAAGAGAACGGTGAAAGACTTGAAGCTTCCTCCAGCATTCATAACACAAATTGCTCAGTCCATTCAAGTAAGCAAACTATGGCAGTATTTACTTTTGTTTAGTTTTATTGAGACATTTGTCCAAGATTTAACAAAAAACATTTGTTTGATTGGCATTGTTAACCAGTCTCAGTTGGCGGACTTTCGATCATATGAGGGCCAGGACATGTTTGCTGGAGAGAAAATAGTGCCGATTAAGGTTCTTTCCATTACGTTTAAGTAGTGATTTACCTGTTTGGATGATAAGATGGTATTCAAGCATGACAGTGCCTTTGTTATTTTCCTTTTCCAGCTTGATATGCGAGTGAATCATACTCTCGTAAGAGACCAGTTTTTGTGGGTAAGGTTAATAATCTTCTTTTAGCATTGTAAGGCTGATGCAGTACTTGCTTTGTTGTCTTAGAGGTTCTGTCTTCATTATTTGTTTTGTTTCTGAGTCTGAGCCTTTTTGTGGTGATTTTGATCTTGATGGATTTCAGGACTTGAACAATTTTGAAAGTGATCCTGAGGAGTTCGCTAGAACATTCTGTAGAGATATGAATATTCAAGACCCTGAAGTAGGGGTAAGAGAAACTAATCTACTGCAGCAGTTTGATCAATTAAAGTGGATTCTTCAGATGTAGATGTGCATATGATAAAACAAAGCTTCAAAAAGGAAGATAGATGAAACAAAGAGAGAGACGCGTGGAGTAATTGTCCGAAGTTTTCACATCTCATTGATTGCAAGTTGATATAATTTAGAAAGGATCTGATTATGTTTGTTTCAGGGTGGAATTTAGATTGTTTAGATATTTTGCTTTGCCCAAATTGAAAAATCTGTGAATGAGAAGAGATCTCTTTGCTTCCTTTTGGCTTAATAAGACATGATTTTCTGTTCTAACTCTCTGTCATATACAAACATCTGCATTGGTTTCATTTTGATTGAAGGTAATATACCAAGTATTGTTTATTTCTTTTCCTGCAGCCAGCAATTGCCTTTGCAATTAGGGAACAACTGTACGAGGTAATCTTTATGTGGCTTGATGATCTGTTACATGTCTTTTTCCTGCCTTCGTCTTTCATGTTGAATGAGAAGGGTTTTTTCAATGCATAAGCACAGTAAATTGTCTAATGTGTCAGATTGCTATTCAAAATGTCACTTCAGCCAGAGAAAGTAGAATAAGCAAGAAGGGCCGCCGTGGTTTTGAATATGTTCCAGCCAGGTTGGTTGTTCATGTCATGTTCTCTTGGTGGTGTCATCACAGATTCTTTCCAAGTGCAATATCAATGCATTTTTTCTTGCTCATTCTCTACCTCTCTCTCTCCATGACAGTAAAGCAGGTGGTATCTCATTGGACTTGGTTAAATATTTTGGACAAAAAACTAGTGTGGTCCGGTAAGTCATTTATCCTCAATTTAGTTCTTGTAAGGAGCCTCTTCTGTTCCAATCCACATATTATTTGTAACTCCTAAGTTGTGTTCAAATGTGTTTTTGTATGCCCAGTTATATCCAAAATCTTCCTAGATCTAACTGTGAACTGCGCTGTATTATTCTAGCTCCTGCAAACATGAATGAACATGTTCTTTCCTCCAAATCCTTTTAGTTTGCACTGGAGTATGCGCTAACAACCTCTTTATTACTTGCTTAAACTGTACTTCTTTGAAATGTCAAAATCTTTAATTAACGTTGCTCCAATCACTACTTAGGTTTGGATGACCGACTGATTCAATTGCTTAGTTATTTTGCAAGCTGCCTATGGGCAGATTTTCACTGCTTTCTCTTCTGGAGACCTACCGTAAATGAACAATGCTGAACAAAGAGGAAACTTGCCTTTCATCTGATCCTTCTGCTTGAGATCTTAATCACTCTTGCACTTGAGTAATATTCATAAGATTTGGTAGCAACCTTAATGAGGTCTTTCCTAAACATGTCACTGTCATTTCCCCTTGTATCCAACTTAGTCCTTCAAAGCTCTTGATCAGACCGTGCATCGACACCTGATTTTGAAACTTTCCGGAAGTAGCCCTTCACTTTTTATCTTTCGACTATATATATATATATATATATATATGAGTAAACCAGCCCCTGGTTCTTGGAGACTAACGAAAGTGCATTTTATAATGTTGGCGTAAGCAATAACTAAAAAGCTCTGCTTTAAACGGGTCTACTGCTGGCAACTCTCTTTGGTGTCAAGAACTCATCCCTTCTTGCACCTCAACCGCTTCAATTGTGGTTGCTGTAACATTATTGTGTGCGGTTCCAGTTTGATGATTGGAAATTCTCACTATATTGGCCCGGAATATACTTATGGTGTTTGGTCCCTTTATGCTTCAGGAAAAGAAAAGACTGGGATGCATTTGAGCCCATTGTCGATATACTCTCGAGCGAGGAAGTAGATGCGCTTGAAGTGAGAGAAAAGAAGAATACTCGGTGATGCATTATTGACATTGTGCGTTCATTATCAAAACGAATGCTAGATGATGCATTCGAGAGGCTACCTGTTTATTCTCGAGTAGAGATTTTCTCTTCAGTTCAATGTGCATAGGTTAGTAAGCCCATTCTCTGTTGGCCAAGCTCAAAACTGGATGGAGATCCATCTAGACGAGCCATTTCATTGGCTTTGGACTTTTGATCATACCGTCTTGCAATTTTGGGCGGTGAGCCGATTCTACATTCACATTTTTCATGCATTTCCTGTACTCTTTTAACATCCATGTCCAGTTTACGTCTCTTTCTTTGATTTTATCCTCCATGGTCCGCATCCCGGCCATGGCTAAGTCAGCAATTTGGCTCCACGTATATTAGACAGGTTGACTGCACATATTCGGAAGACTAGTTCAGTACTCATTTCAAGGAAAAAGTGTGAGATGGGAATCGTATTGTTGAATTTCACGGCTATGATAATCCGATTCATGCTCGCAGCCTAAAAAAATTGCGTCGAGGAATCATTAGCTCAATTGGTAGCTCTATCATGTGATGACCAAGTTTGATCGATCCATTACACATTTCCGTGTGGGAAAAGAACATGTGCATATGATTAATATACTTTCTTTGGTTCAACTACCAAAACATTTTCTGAGGAAAGAAGCAAGAGCAACTTCCACGCTCTTTGGTGAGGAATTGTCTCTGTCTGGCCCAACGCTCATCTTATCATCATAATTCCTCCACCATACGAACTGATCACGCGGGTCTTAGGCTATTTTTAATCTTTCCATGTGCATATGTTTCGTGCACGGTAAGATAAGGACTTGCAAAATTCAATTAAGGTGGACATGGACCATGAACAATTTTTGGCCCTTGGTAAGACAGAAACGGTAACCAAAAACAGAGAGGGAAAGGAAAAATAAAGAGAGCATCAACCGGATGCATCGAAGATATAAAATTCTCGATTAAATCTCGCCATGATCTTCACACTAATCACGGGGATTCTTTCCCTAATCACCTAACATGACTCCAATAACAACAAAATCAACCCCCCAAAAGAGGAAGAAATATCAGCAGCAAAATCAGGCACTACATCCCTCCCTCCCTCCCCCCTTTTTTTATTTTTCCTGCAATTTGGGTCTTTGTTCATCTGCCAAAACGCCTTCTAAGACACACCCACAAGGTGAATAAGAAGCATAGCAACCACATGCACAAGTTCACATAAGAGTGGCTTGGGAGGTTGGTGGCAATGGAGAGAGGCTGATGAAGAAGTCATGTTGCAATGTGTAGCCTCCCTGGACTTGTCCAAGATCGACCACATCACTTGAACATCCTCGTATGCGCATGCCATCACCTCCCCCTGCAGATCCACCGCACTCTTCTCCTGCCCTACAAGTGACACCACAAGAGCATCAATCCACCTTCCTTAGGTGATCCTAAGATTCAAGATGAGAGAGAGAGAGAGAGAGAGAGAGAGGGAGGGAGGGGGGGGGGGGGGGTGTGTGTGGAAGGTTTTCTTGTTTACCTTCTTGGGGCTTCTTCTCTTTTGGCTGTTGGTTGAAGAAAGTGCAGGCTTTCTTAAATGGCGTGGTGATGGTTTTCTTCCAAGAAGCCATTTCTGTGGACTTGCTTGTGTTTCTACAGGAACAATATATACACAACAATTCCAGAGAGAGAGAGAGAGGGGCAAGATCCGTGAGATGACCTTAGAGGAACATCACTCCTTTTTTTAATTTCCTTATCTCAAAAAGGTTGAGAAGCCCGACCAGTGAGAGGGCACATGGTGGGAAGCTACTCAGAGAGAGGGAGGAGGAAGAGCCAAACATGGGATTCATTTTAATATCTTCTGTCTGAATGCGACGTAAAAGAAGATGGGCCTCTCCCTTCTCTTCCCCACTCCTCTGCCGTATGAAGTCAAGAAATCAACTTCTCATGTTTTTAACCCATTTGCTTCCATCATTGTCCGACTTCCACCTCCACAATCATCACCTCTGATCTGCACTTTATACATGGATGTAATTGCTTTGATATGAGGTTAGAGTTTTGAATTTTATCAGACCTCAGTTTGGTGAATCCATAGGATTTTACGATTTTCATTTTTGATCCTCTAATCACAATTTTCATAGAATCTTGATATTGAAAAATTCTCACTCAACATGTGTTGCAAAGCTGTCGTGAAATGATTTTTAATTAGATGCATTATTGAAAGGCAAGGGTATATCTTGGATCAAACATCATTTGGGTTGAGTGATTCTTTGGCTAAAAATATCAAACTGAAAAAAAAATCTTTTTAAATGATTATTTTTTCTTTTTTGCGGCCCAACTTTTATATTCAAACATGTAAAAATTCTAAAGAAGTTACTTCCTTAAGGGAAAAAAAAGTACCGTCAGATTCGCTGATGTCAGGGCCATGGATCTGCAATAAAAATCATTGGCCGGTTCTTGATTTTCTTTCACATTAGAGGCTCATGTGATCTCCACATGTCTTGGCATGAAAGGGAAGACCAAAATTGGACAGGGACATTAATGTGGGGGCCAATATGTTCTCCTAACAAAAATTTAGAAACAATATAATTCATGAAATAACAAAAAAAAAATCTATCACAATTTTACTTTATTAAGTTTTCTCAATATTGCATTATCAAGTTCAGAAAAAAAATCGTTTATAAACTATGTATTATATAGTTCCACATGTCGTGTGTCAACATAACTGAAATATGAATAATTTTCACTACTCACTTGGGATGAAGCTTAGGAGAATGGGCTAAGGAAACAAGTGAGTCTATGTGAACGGATGAAAAATTTGTGAGAGTTTTCATGAGATCTGAGTGTTATTCTCACCATGTGGGTGTAGGTACTAAATTAGAGTCTTGATCTTAATTTAGTATGGATGGTGATGGTGATGTTTCCACACTTTTAGTCCAAGAACTGATGGTTGCGAGTTTGATTCGCAATTTGGGGAATTCAAATTTCACATGACGTGAGTTGTTTTAGTTTTTTCCTGGATGGCCTGTTAATTACAATCAAACCCTTGATTCATGAGAAAAAAGAATATTCTTACTGGGGTCGACTATTTTGGGCTATATTTCACGGTGGACGTCAAGGGGGATTCACTTAGAGTTAAATCACAAAAATAATATTTCGAGAAAATAATATAATTTTCGTGAAAAGCATTGTTTTTGAATGAAGATGCCGGTGATTCTCAATCATGAGTTGACAATGACATTCGCTTGCTTCAACGTTCCACCACGTTATATTTTAACAATCTAATTAATCTTCTCGAGGCAAACATAACAATGACAGTTTCCAGCATATCCCTGACATTATGTTGTACCCACTTGTGCTCCAAACTTTTTAATCCTACTAATCTCTTTCTTCCAAACGAGAGACTTATTTGCCCCAATTAATATATGTCACAAACTCTATTTGAATTGGAATTTGTTTTTAGTATTTTCTTTCTTGCTATTAATTATTAATATATTGCGAAGTGCCTGAGATCTTTTAAAATTTTGGGATTTAAAAGTATAGATTTTTTATTCATGTATATTGATTTTTCATTGGTTAATAACTCCATTTCGAATAGAACCTTTTTTTCAAGTAATATGGAGATTTCAATCTCTAATCTCTTAACTATGCGTCATTCTGGTCCGTTATTTGATCATTCATGTTGAACATGTCTTATTGATTTCACAGATGGCCCAAATTAGTAATAAGTCTACGTTTGGTTCAGCAATTAAAATGGGTTTTGGGGGAAATGCAGCCACATTCAACCTAAAGGGGTTCGTGGAAACTTGGATGACAACATGCGCTTGGGTCATGTGACTCCATGCGCCATCACCTAGGTTTGTGCAACCTAGGTGGCCCTTGCTGGCTAGATCTGGCCTCCTCAACTCTCACCGGCCACCCTTGCAAAGAAGCTGAATAGCAACAAAGAGGGGCAGAATTGAAAAATTAGAGAATTAGTGAGGGTAGTTTTGGAAGGAAAAAAATTCTTTAGCATTTGGTCAAATGCTGAAAGTCCAATGCTGGTCTCTATCAACATTAAGCTTTTAGCTTTTCCAAGATTAGTATTTGGTTAAATGCTGGCTTAAAGTTGAACCAAATGCTTTAGCATTTTCTCAAAAGGCTATGAAGAATATCCAAAATGAAAGTGTATGAACTAAATCAAAGTCTCAATTTGCTATTACAATTAGAGTCAAATTCAATGTTTAAACGTAGTAGTATCAGAACTTTTCCAATTATGTCTAGATTAAGGCTGCGTGATCATGTTTTTGGACATCTTATAAAAGTATACTGAAATAGTAAAACATCTCTTTTTTTTGTTGTTGTTTTTCACAAACAATATTTCAGATAAATTTAGTTCTGCCAATTTCATATCGAAATCAACGAGGAGATTTTTAGATGCTCGAAAGATCATGTCACACGCGTACCTAACCAAGGAGCATGCACGAGACGTTATGCGTTGCCCTATCATCTCTACCAGCAAAATGTTATCCAACTAACAATTTTTTTTTTTTTGGGTATATATTCTCTTGCACATTCATACATAAGATTAAGATAAAACCGAGTTCACTGATATGGTTACAGGCTGCGTACTCAAATACATCAACTCTAGAAACGAAATTAGGATTTTACTAGCCGACAAAATTTGTCACATCGCATCCATCTACAGCGTAAGCTACACTATAAAGGGAAAATTATTAAAAACGTCCTAAATTTATTATATTTATATCAACTTAGTTCTAAACTCTTCACTTTTTGTCAATTGAATCCATTTGCTAATTTTGACGTGGACGTCAACTGTCCTATGTGGCACGATTGGCATTGACGTGATCATTTTAAATATTATTTTGTAATTTTTTGGTTTTTTATTTTTATTTTATTATCATTTTTTACCTAGTGCCGTTGAGGTTATCACGACCCTCGCCAAATATGGCGTGTGATACTTGTGTCGAACGGGGGATAGGCCGTCCCTGACCTAGATTTGGTGATGGCGACCCTCGTCTAGGCGAGATCGGCCCTAACTTGATTGTGGCCATCAAGGGCGACCCTCGCTAGATCGATAAGGTGACTTTGCCCAACCCTCTTCAGCCATCACCTGGGGCTAGCCACCCAGCAACAAAAAAAGAGAAAACATGAAAAGGAAAAAAGAAAAAAAAAAGAAAAAATGTTAAAAAGTAGTCCATGTCAGTGTCAGTATGCCATTAGAATGACCGTCGCTGACTAGGTCGCCATGTCAGTGTTTTTCAATTAAATTGACTAGATGGACTCAAGTGGTAAGACATGAAAATGATTAGGACTCAATTGACACAATTGAAAGGTTTAGAACTAAATTGACATAAGTGTAAGAATTTTTTGGCAACTTTTCCCATTATAACGATTCTAGAAAATTGATTTAGTGGTTAAAGAATCAATGTGTATATTAGTTATAAATGTGTTATGACCTAAAATTAGAAATTTCAAGTTGATGGATTATTAGATTAATTAGATTAATTAACTTAGCTCGAATTCTCTCAAGTCCTACCAAATCGTAACTTTGGTCCAAGTAATTAATGTGCAAATGATATTTCAATTTTGGAACTGCCACTAATAATTCTAAGTAAGTTGATTAGAAAACCAAATAAAGTATTGGGAGAAATACTTTATTTCTGTGGACCAAAAATTTTAAGTTTGAGGACTTTGTTACACTAATATTTCTATTAATGCGCTTTTGATACCAATCTCATGAAAATTATCTGTGTTGGCAACATTCGAGGATTCTGGTTTAAAGTTCCAAAGGTGTAATTTTTTTGAATTTTTTTATTTAATGAATGGGATGCATGAACGTAACTATATTCTAAGAACGTAATTATTCTAATGACATGATAAATGACAATTATTGTAATATGGCATGAATGTATGACAATTATTTTTAAATTTTTTGAATCTTAATGACATACAAAGTAACATGGATTCTAATCCATATATTATGCAAAAATGACATAGTTTAATTTAGATGACATGCAACATTAGGTTAAATAAACCAAACATGGAAACTAAATTAATGAACCTAGACATGCAGACTATATGAATGAACCTAGATAATGATTCTAGGGTGACATACAAATGTGACATAGAATATGATATGGCAAATGACGCAAGATATGATGTAGCAAATGATGCGGTAATATGATATGGTAAGTATGCAACTAAACTTATATGACATACGTACATATAAAATAAAATGCTCAATCTACATGGATAAATAGAATATTCTAAACTATATGCAAACCATATGAATGAGATATTTTTTGGTACTTTTTTTGAGTGAATTTTTGAAATTAAAAAAAGATGAAAATTTGACGTGAGCCGGTTAAATATTATCCTAAAAGATTTGGTTTCATCAAATCCCAAATTTTTTAGAAAATTTTTTACCCCTTTATTTTCATGTTTTAAAAATGGAAAATGATGCAATTTTTATCGATTCACAGATTGATTTTAAATTTGTTTGATTTATTGCCCAAAACCAATAAGATGAGATTTCTAGGAAATTCTATCTTTGTAATTCAAGATTGGATAGATGAAGTTTAAATGAAACTTTATCTTCTAAATCTTTTTGGTATTTTTTTAAATTTTAGGCAAAAAATCAAAACACATCTACAGATAATACATGAACTTTTCGAAAATATTTTTCGATTTGAATTATATAATGGATTGAACCAAGGAACCAAATCTAAGGATTAAGATTAGATATTTCGATTCTCGTGTAAGGTGGAGATTAGTCCGATATCGTCGATGGCGAATCACCCCCAATTCGAACTGATTTTCTAGAAACTCAAAATGTGCATGATATTCAAATAATTCAAATTTGAAAGCAAAATATCCACGAATCAAGAAGATAATGTTTTTACCCGGTCTGAATATCTCGGTAGATATTATTTCCAAACTTGAACGCACGGATCGGATCGGGATGGCTTGCTGACGACCGTGCAGTAGCTCGTGTGGCAGAGGCATTGCCACACGGTTGCCTCTATGACGTCGGTGAGATGACTGTGAAGAAGTCGAGGACACCTAAAAAGAAAGCTGCAGAATTTGTCGATGGAAGCCCTCGCCACGTTTTGTCCTTTTGTGAATTTCAAGACCCAATTCTTCTTTGTGGTACTTGAGGTTACTGCAGGATTACCGCCGAGAAGACCGGACAGACTGCTCTTTGTCCTCTTCCTCCCCTTCTGTGTACAAAGGGTTAGGCCGTAAATTACCATCTCACAGGCTTAGTCCACTGTCAAATCAGTCCGAGACTATTCATTTGAACCATATCCATTGGAGCGTGCAATCGAACTGAATTTACCTGAAATTCCGATCAAACCATCCAAAAAATAAGTCTAAAAACTGATTCCCATTCAAATCAATTTGGGAACTGGTTCTAAAGTTTGAGAACCGATTTTTAGGAACTTAAAAAAAAAAACTAGTCTCAATCGGTTCACCTCCTCTATTTTTGGTAAATTGTAATTTTTATTGCTAATATTAGGAATTATTGCTTTTTATTGGATAGTGAGTTTTATTATTCAACTTTTACGTACTTATATTATTTTGCTGGTTCTCGATAGACCCTGAAATCGGATCGAAAAAAAGGGGCAGATTTCAAAACAGGTTCCAAGATAAATAGGATAGGTTTCACATTCTAAAAATTTAGAACTGATTATAACATAATTGGTTTCAGGGTCTAGGTTCGGAACCTATCCACCAGTTCAACTAAAATGAAATGAATTATTCCTAAACTATATGACAAATGCAATAATTAAGTATGATGAATTTGATAAAAAAAAGTTGACTTTTTTTTTGTTAGTGACTAAAATTAGTTCCTAATTTTTATGCAATTTATGGTAAAGAAATTAAATTTAAGTGTCAACAAAATGCACGAAACATGTTTTTGTTTCTTACGGCCTCAAGTGTAAAGCAATCTTTTGGTTGGACCATCCTGTGCTTGGTCGCAGCGCAAAGAATTAAGATCTCTCGCTTAATATTATTTTATTTTGCAAAAGCATACATAAAATCTGTAGGGTTACGAATCCGTTTCTAAAACCTGTAAGAAGAAAACGATGGAACCGAAATGAATAGCAGACGATGATTACGAATCCGTTTGTCGTGGCTGGTGTCAATACGTGGCCATGGAAGGACCCGCGAGGCCAAAAAATTCGACCAGAAATTGCACCTAACAAGTGCAATATGAGAATACGTAGCACGGACAAAGAAACTTTGTAACCATACATGTGTGTCGGATTGTATGCATCCCCCGTAAAATCCCATTATTTCTGACGGCGAGATTCAACATGGTATTTATAACATATTCATCTCATAATTTGTCAAGAAAGAGAGACGCCGTGTTCCTCAGCACGACCATTTCATTCACGGAAGCCAATCGGTGTACGCTTCGCTTTCATAAGAAGGTTAGGACCGGATTCGTAACACTCGACATGCGATGATATACTTAAACGGAAGAACCGATTCCACTTTCAAAGTACCGAAAATAAAAAAAATAATAAATAAATAATATTGGGAGAGAGAGAGAGAGAGAGAGAGGCCAAACTAGCTAGTAGCATAGGGTTAGGTCCCCCAATGTTGAAATTAAATTCCGTGGGTCCCACATTAAGCTGCCAAACGGTGTGGCTCTTGCCCGCTCAGAAGTCGGTGTCACTCTATGATCTTTGTTTTTGGCATTCAATGTTCACATTGCCCCAATCGGCTTGAAATTGTTATGGGCCAAGGGAATTTGCCCTTTCATCTTACCATGAAGGAATCCCATGCTAATCATAGTAATATTTAATCTATATGTCACCGTCGTTTTACTTCTATAGTAGAAAAATCAAAATCTGCTCAGAAACGTTTTGAGAGTAGAAATCTATTTGGTTACGCAACTTTATATTTCTACTTCTAAAGCATTTTTTGCTCCGAAAACGAATTAAAAATAATTTACTTCAATGATGCTAATACCTAATCTATAGATCACCATCGATTTCCATCTATCCATTTGTTTTTTTTTATATGAGCTTGATTTTCGTGTGTCGGCTAATTGAGTCTAAAACCATTTGATGAGAAGAAAGTCACCACCAATTGGTGATTTTCTCTTTTTCTATGTTCAAGTTGATAAGTCTATCTTTAATATGAAGGAATGTGATTGGGAGTTAAGTTATTGGTACCCTTCCATTTGAAGGACACAACCTCAAACACAAACCAATGACATGTTATTATATACACACACATACATATGTATGTATGCATATACGTAGGTATGATAACCAGCAAGTTTTGACAATATCAGAGTTTCTATACCAACTAACAGGTAGAACCCAGCAAACTCACTCAATCTCAATAATATATATATATAACCTCATACCCAAAAGTCACTCTTTCAAAATGCCCCGGCGATAACTCAAATTCTCTTGTTCTATTTTCCGCTAACAAATGAACGTGAAAAACATTTAAGATGAACAATATGAGCAACTACAGTACGGGAGTAGTACATTTCTTCTAAGTAAATCAAGCATCCACCATGCACATATAAAGCAATACCATAAGCTCATAATCCAAACCAAGTTACAAGGTACATATTAAATCAAAGCGATAATATTACGAAAACCCAAACTGGTACTCGGCAACAAATCTATCCCAAATTATTTTTTAATCACGAAAAACCCCAACTGATACACTTATGATAATTTACCTAACTTTTTTTTTACCATGCAATATCATAAACTGATACATTCATGACAAATTTACTCAAATAATTTTTTTTGACCAGAAAAAAATTCTAAACTAGTACATTGGTGACAAATTTACCCCAAATTAGTAATTTGTGACAGGTTTACCCTTCATTAGTTTCCGTCAAATTAATTTAATACCCCCAAAAAATCCCAAATTGATACACATATGAGATAAAAAAGGGTAAAATCCCAAGTGGGATAATACCTATAAACTGATACATTTATGACAAATTTTACTCAAACCATTTTTTGACCAGAAAAAATCCTAAACTAGTACATCGGTGGCAAATTTACCCCAAATTAGTATATTTGTGACAAGTTTCCCTTCATTAGTTTCCGTCAAATTAATTTAATACCCCCAAAAATCCCAAATTGATACACATGTGAGGAAAAAAAAGGGGTAAAAAATCCCAAGTGGATATACCTATCACTGACATGTGTCATCTAGCTCAGTAATTTGACGGTAAAATTTAACGAACGAAAAGTAACGCAAATGAAATTCATCATAAGTGTACCAGTTTGAGTAAATTTGTCACAGACGTACCAATTTAATTTTTAGTGATAAAAAATAGTTTGGATAAATTTGTCACAAGTGTATCTGTTTAGGATTTTTCATGGTATGACCCTAAATCAAATGCTAGTTGTTTCATTACAAAAAAGATTTATATAAGAAAGAGAAGTACACATTTAGTACACATCATAATTCAAACATCAATGGTCAAGTCCATTGATCTATTTCTATTGAAAACACGCATCAACAGTCTATTCCTCTAACAAATCTACTGCTCAATATCCAATTATGCCATGAAACAACGCTTGCCGACAGGCAATCAAGATTTTTTTCTTGGCAAGGTACCCACTTGTTATTAGGTAGCGTCTTGACCTAGATGATATCTAAAACCAAACTTTAGAATTCCACTCCGACTAAATGTAATCCCAATCAATTTTGTCAAACCCACACCATGCATATCTATCATTTCCATGTAATTCCATAGCTTAAAAACTTTGAAATTGGACCTCGCAATTCAAATTTCACATAACTTCGAATTTGTGCCCTAACTGAGAAATTACTTTGATTAGATAAACAAAGGGAAATTACTCATAGGGTTTTAAAACTTTTGTAATTGTGCTAATTCAGTCTACCGATTAATTTTGGCCAGAGGATGTTGACGTGAACGTCAGTTGGTGACATAATATTAAATATTTTTTGAAATTTTCTTTAATTTTTTATTTTTCTTTTCTTTTCTTTTTTCCTTTCTCTCTTCTTCCTCTAGTTGGTGGCCATACCTAGCACTAGCCAAAGGCGATGGCCAGCAAGGTCAACCTCGCCGGCCTTAGGTGAAGCTGCCCTCGCCGGCCATTGGTGAGGCCGAGCCTTGCCAAGGCTTGACCTAATTGGGGAAGAAGAAGAGAGAAGAAATTTAAAATTTAAAAAATTTTAAAAAAATGTTATCGGACGGGCAGTGTCATGCCGACGGGTTAAACATTAGTTGGATGGATTGAACTAACACAATTGCAATAATTTTAGTATTTTTTTGTAATTTTCCCAATGAATAAAGGACTTAAATCCTTATTGGATGTTACGAAACGAAGTTACCTTAGCTTGGCGAGGCCAAATAATTCGAACCAGAAATTGCACCTAACAAGTGCCAATATGAGAATACGTAGCACGGACAAAGAAACTTTGTAACTATACATGTTGTGTCGTATTGTATGCGTCCCACGTAAAATCCCATTATTTCTGACGGTCGAGTTCAACATGCATTTTATAACATATTCATCTACATTTGTCAAAGAAAGAGAGAACCCCGTGTTTTCTCAGCACGACCATTTCATTCATGGAAGCCAAAGGTGTAACGCTTCGCTTTCATAAGAAGGTTAGGACGGATTCGTAACACTCGACATGCGATGATATACTTAAACGGGAAGAACCAATTCTAACTTTCAAAGAACCGAAATTAAAAAATAAAAAATAAAAAAATAATGGGAGAGAGAGAGCCAAACTAGCTAGTTAGCATATGGTTAGGTCCCCCAATGTTGAAATTAAATTCCTTGGTCCCACATTAAGCTGCCAACGATGGAGCGGCTCTTCCCCCTTCAAAAGTCGGCATCACTCTATGATCTTTGTTTGGCATTCAATGTTCACATTGCCCCATTTGGCTTGAAATTGGCTTATGGGCCAAGGGAATTTGCCCTTTCATCTTACCATGAAGGAATCCATGCTAATCATAGTAATATTACTCTATATGTCACCATCGTTTTTTACTTCTAAAGTAGAAAAATCAAATCTGCTCAGAAATATTTTGGAAGTAAGAAATCTATTTGGTTACGCCACTTTATATTTCTACTTCTAAAGCATTTTTTGCTCCGAAACAAGTAAAAATAATTTACTCCAATGATGGTAATACCTAATCCTATAGATTGCCGTCGATTTTTCATCTATCCATTTGTTTTTTTTACATATGAGCTTGATTTTCGTGCGTCGGCTATTGAGTCTAAAATCATTTGGTGGAGAAGAAGTCGCCACCATTGTGATTTCTCTCTTTTCTATGTTCAAGTTGATAGTCTATCTTTAATATGAAGAATGTGATTGGGAGTTAGGGCGCGCATTTACAACCCATTCTGGAACAGAATTTCTGTTCCAGAATCGGTTTCTGGACAGAAATCCGTTTGATAAATTCTTTCTATTTTCTGTTTCTGGAACAAAAGTGGTTCCAGAACTAGATTTGGGCTAGAAATCAGAAACAAAAATTTTTTTGTTTTCACTCAAAAGGACAAACAGAAAATGATTTCTGTTCTCACCCGCCCGCCGTCGCCGGAGGAAGACCCAACTCAATTTCTACTATATAATATATATATATATATATATAACTAACCATACCCAAAAGTCACTCTTTCAAAATGCCCCGGCGATAACTCAAATTCTCTTGTTCTATTTTCCGCTAACAAATGAACGTGAAAAACATTTAAGATGAACAATATGAGCAACTACAGTGCGGTGAGTAGTACATCTCTTCTAAGTAAATAAGCATCCACCATGCACATATAAAGCAATACCATAAGCTCATAATCCAAACCCAAGTTACAATGTACATATAAATCAAAGCGATAATAAGTACGAAAAACCCAAAACTGTACAACCGGTGACAAATCTATCCCAAATTATTTTTTAATCACGAAAAAACCCAACTGATACATTGTGATAAATTACTAATTTTTTTTTACCATGCAATATCCTAAACTGTACAATCATTATGACAAATTTACTCAAATAATTTTTTTGACCAGGAAAAAAATCCTAAACTGTATATCGGTGACAAAATTTATCCCCAAATTAGTACATTTGTGATAAGTTTATCTTCATTAGTTTCCGTCAAATTAAGTAGACCCCAAAAAAATCTCAAATTGATACACATGTGAGAAAAAAAGGGGAAAAAATCCCACAAGTGGAGGTACCTATCAATGCTATGTGTCATCTAACTCAACTCAGTAATTTGACAGTAAAATTAAACGAAAAAGGAAGCCAGAAGTGAGTAAATTCATCATAAGTGTATCTAATTGAGGTAAATTGTCACAGATGTATCAATTTATGATTTTTATTGATCAAAAAAAATAGTTTGGGATAAATTTGTCAAAAGGGATCGGTTTAGGGATTTTCATGATATTAACCCTAAATCAAAGGCGAGTGGTTTCATTTCAAAAAAGATTTAATAAGAAAGAGAAGTACCATTAGTACACAATCATAATTCAAAACATCAATGGTCAAGTCCAATATCTATTTCTTTTGAAAAACAAGCATCAATGGTCTGTTCCTTCTAACAAATCTACTTACTCAATATCCAATTATGTGTTGACACTTGATTTTTAGCCATTTGATTTTTAGAAAATTTTCAGAAAATCCATAAAAAATTAGAAAATATGAAAAATCGCTTTGGGGGACCTGGTCTGAGCCTAGGAATCCAATTTTTTTTTTTGGGGGAAGCAAAACAAAAAAAAAAAATAATTTTCCGTATTTTCGGTATTTTTTGCCCATTTATTTCAATAATTATAAAATAAGAAAAGTGAGAAAATTACAAATCAACTTTGGAAGCCCTAGCTTAGCATAAGAACCAATTTGAACAAATAAATATTTTCCTTATTTTTTGCTTTTTTTATATTTTCAGAAATAGAAAATACAAAAAATCAAATAAAAAATTACATTCGGGCCAAAAATACATACAAATAGTCCATATTTTTATTTAATTTTCTCTTCATTTTGGCCAAAGAAATTTTGAAAAAATTAATCTGAAAATGGGGTTTTCTTTGTAATATCATTTTCAAATTAATGAAAAAATCTAGAAATTACATTTTAATTCTGTAATTTTTAATTTTTACATTTTTAGAGTCGTAGTCATCCCCCGATATTTCAAAAATTAAAATCCAGTCCAAATACTCACTGGAATGGTCGTTTCGCACAAAAGGACCCAAATGCTAATTTGTACCTTTTCAATTAGTCCCTAAAATGGTCAAAATGAAATTAAAAATTTATTAGGGACTAAATTGAAATAAAAGCCCGTCACCCTCTAGATTTTGACCTTCTGAATCCATTGGTGGCACCTTTTTCAAAAAAAGGTCATAAAGAGGTTGGATTTGCGAAACGGGTCGGGTCAAACTTGGAATTAAGATTAAATACAAAGGTGTGACATTTTCCAGGGAGGGAGAAAAATTGATTTTTAGACAGAACCAAGCCTGGAGTCAATTGCGGGTGTAATTTCTAAAATTTCGAATTTAGGCAGGCCAAATTTTGCACTTCATATAATCGGTCTGCCGGGTCGGATAAATCCGACCCAGCACCGATTAGGTCTTTTTTCCTCCCAAAGGGACTCGGCGCACGTTTCTGAACGGAGGAGGGGTTTTGATGCGGTGGAGGGTGGAAAGATTGGCGCATAGCATATAAAAAGAGAGAAACATTCGGTTGAGAGGGGAT
>JAGVVM010006632.1:0-15808 GCA_019149425.1 Psidium friedrichsthalianum
GGCGAAGCGGGAGTTGCTGATAATTGTTTCATTTAACATGTGTGCCGCCAGTGCATAAATTCGAACAAAACGAATTTCCGCATCGACAAGGGGGTTAAGTTTGGGCATAAATCTTGGCCAGCCTTTTGCTAGAGAAGGAAGGGAAGTCAAGAGAGGAATTTCATAACCTGGTTATAACAAACAAGTATATTCAGTTGAGCAAATGATCTACTAGAGATTTGACACCAGCCCTAAGACTAACACAAAAGGATCCGCTTGTGGTTTTTTTTTTTTTTTTGGGGGGTGGGGGGGGGGGAGGATGAGGAAGGTCAGGGTAAGGGTGACTTGGCAGGGTAGGATGGCTTGGCCGTGAAGGCAGTGTTGGCCATCTCCGTCCCTCACTTCGGCATCCTCAAGTATGATCGTCGGTACCCTTGCTCACGACTCGCTTGGAAGGTTGGGACTCGCCACCTCATATGTGGCTCCCTCTCTTTATCAGTGGGTTTTCTAGATAGACTGAGTCCCTTACTCATGGAAAGTTAGAGTTCTTTCAACTGGCATTGAACGAAGGTCGTTTGAGGAAAAAACAACATCATCGTTCTTAAAATTGTAGTGGTTGGGGGGAGCAAGAGGAAAACAAAACTGATGAATCTCCGTGGGATCACCCTCCAACTTTTTCGTCATAAGTATGGCATTCAGCACGATCGCCTGATCACATGAATACGAGAATGAGCTGCCCAAGCGATATGAATTCAATAAGTTCTTGCCATTCTATTTTCTTTCATTTTGTGCATATTGGCAAGATCTCTCTCTGTGTATATCACCACCGATGCTTAAATTCAACTAAACTGATCTCTCTCCATTTGATATTTCTTTGGGTAAAACGTATCGTTAGTCCTTCAAGTTTAAGGCCCGGAATTGGAGAGTCCCTAACGTTTTCCTTGCGACAAAACTAGCCTGTATATCTAGAATTTTTTTTTTTCTAATGTGATCCGAGTCAATTTGGGCTATTTAAACTAAAGGGTACGGTCTTCTTATGCGTCTTGAATAAATCCATATGGCAACCAAAAATGCCAAGTGCCTTATTCCCAAGCAGTGGTATCATAAATAACCAGAACCCACCCCAAAACCCAACACTAGCAAGAAAAAACACATTCAAGCTGGGATTGCCTTCATGAAGCAAGTAACCTTCGATTCGAGCTGCAAACAGGTTTCTGCCTTCCTGCTGCTCGGTGACATTGAGATAACTTTTATGGCACTGAACTCTTTATCAGTAAAAACCTTATCAGGATTATACCAAGCGAACTTGCATTGTATTTCAAAGGGGAGAATATAACCATAAGCAGTGAGGTAATTATAGAGAGCAAGACCCCAACGTAGACATACCCACCAGAAGTTCTAAGGGATCAAACCGAAACTCATACTTCAATGCAGTAGCCTAAGAGAAATTCCATCTAAATATATTCTCGAGATGATAAACTGGAGTAGTACCGCGTTCCGCACAAGAAGCAATTTCATAAATAGGGTCACTCAAAATGTCCATACTTTTCCTGGCCCCAATCCCTAGAACTCTTCAAAAAGTTCTGAAGTACCTTCTGGTTACTGACCACGGATAACGTAATCTGTCATCGCACTCAGATTTAACAAAAGGGCATAGATAGCATGGCATATTGTCGATACTTTTGCACAAGCAGTAAAGAAAACCAAACCACAAGCTCGGCGAAGATCCATCCACTCATCCAGGATGTAGCATATCCCTCCTGCATATCTCATGCTCCACAAAAGACCGTGTACTTCCCAAATCTCCATTTGTCAACCGAAATTTAACTTAGAAGGTCCCACTAAAACATGGCTTCTTTATGATCCCCGGATCACTATATTCACTGATAGGGAAAACAAGATATTTATCATATATTCTCCACCCTCTTTGACTCACAACAAGGCATATGAATAAATGATAAACTGAGGTTATCTAGTTGGCATACAGTCATACTCCTGCGAAACATTGAAATATTATCCTACATTGGACTTTGAAATTGTAGAACTCCAGCTTTAAATCTCCCGGGATTGATTTCCTGAGGATGGCACATTACCACATTACCTAACAAACATCGCCACAACATAACATCCCTGTGCCATTTCTCATAAAGGAGGGAAAAACTTTGGTTACAACTATCTACAACTCTGATGGGAACTTGGAAACTGTTCTAACTGGTTCCCAGATTGGTTGCATAAGGCAAAAAACCAGTGATATGACTAATTCGTAATCTGAAAGTTCCAACTTACATACCTTACTCCTTAAGCTTTATGAAGTCCAATGTCCTATTAATTTTCAGAAACCCTCTTTCTTTTCCCATTCCTAGAAGCTCTCCCAGAACTAAAAGCTCAAGATCTGGTGGCAATTGTACCAGCATAAAGCAATAAGAGATCTCCGTCGATCCTCATTATCACCTAACACTCAACATTCTTTTTTTTGAAGTTCAAAAGAGAACCCCCATCGATAGACAAAGCCCTATTAGCAAGTTAGCCATCTTGAGCCAACAGATTTTCAGATTTACAATGATACCATTTAGCTAACATACCCAAGACCGTCCAGGTAAGACTTGCACTGACCAAGTGTGCCACTATGCAGCCAAGAGCCCCAACACTGCACTATGAAATGAAGCTTGATCATTGAGAGTAAGCTTCGTCTTTTTACACTACTTAATAGGAGAAAATCCAAGAAATTAGGAGGGGCAAGCACACCAAGAAGGTCAAGGACGAGAAACCAGGAAGTAAGTCGAATGCCTTCTCAGACTATAAACTTGGACAAAACAGGTAACAATGAACAAGAGCAAGGTTTCATTAAAGTCAATAGGATGACCGCTCTCAAAACCCTTGTCGCAAGTATAGAGCAGGATCCACAGAGGAGGGTAAATAATCAAATCCACTTCGGAGAGGAACTAATGTATAATCCTAACAAGAAAGGGAACCAACCCAATTGATTTCTTACAAAGCCCTATAAGATAATGAGAAATGAATAGCATCAAACAAGAGTAATCAAACAAATAAGCCACATCAAGAAGAGATATAAAACGCAACTGATGCTTTAACTTAATTGCAGGCTAGATTAAGACCCGAAGTTGGGCGATTAAGTTAGGGACAGATACCTAAGAACAAAGTGATAGTCTTTGCGAGTAAAGCATCAATCATCCAGAATATACGCACGGAACTTACACAAGACAAATGACAGAGTACACCACACAAATTATTTAAACGATTGTATGTGACTGCTCATACGGCATCTACAGGCCTTAGGCTTTGGTTGGGGCTGGGAAGGCATCTGCAGCAGGAATTTTGACGTAACCCATCTTCTTAGGGCTCGTATCCTCATCATCGGACTCCTCCTGGAGATCGTCGCCGCGGTGGCTAGCGACAAGAGACCAAACCAGGTACATGGTGGCTGCGGTTAGGGCACCGCATCCGACGCCGAAGAGCAAGGCGACGACGACGCTGAGGATGTCCACCGTTCGGTCGCGCAGTGAGCTCATATCGAAGAACCCCAGGGGCACCGACCGCTGCTGCCGCTTCGGAAGCTGTGGATACTGCGGGCGCGGCATCTGCAGCTCGCGGGAAGGGAAGACGCGGCGATCGAAGACAAGGAAGGCCGGCTTGTGATCGAATTGGCGATTGGAGGCATCGAAGATCGTGATGACCTCCTCCGACGAGGAAGAGGCCGAATCGAAAGAAGAGAGGCCGGGCTTCCCGAAATCGATAGCCGGGAAAGGGTGGTCGCCGTGGCGAAGGAAAGCGGGATTTCCGGTGAAGGAGAAGGAGTAGGCGATGAGGAGGGTCTTGCAAGGCCTGGCGTCGACGGAAAGAGAGAGGAGACCCGATTGGAGGACGATCATGAACAGCAACAAGGGGAGGGAGGCACGGCCGATCACGGCGGACGCCATGGAAGACGAGGAGGACGAGGAAGGAGGAGTGGAATTTCCAAGTCAACGAGTCAAGCGAACGAGGAACCCGCCGATTACCTGATCTCCTCCCCGAAGGTTAAGTACATATATATATATATATAGAGGCAAAAGCAAGGTATTTTGTGTATAATTTACATTTTTTCAATGAAATAAAAATAAACATCTTTTTGAAACTTCTTGAGAAGAAAATGAGAAACATTACCCAAATCTTCCCTCCACATTCCACACATCTTCGTCATTGCTCAAGCTTGATTAAAGCCAAAAAGAGTGTGATTAATAATGTCAAATTGAGTCCTAAAATGTATGAATTTCGGGTCAAATCGGTTTCCGGACTCGAACAAAAATTTATTGGAATCAAACCCCAAATTTCTTATTTAATTTGATAAAATCGAACTTAGATTATCGAATCTTAAAATAGAAGCGCAAAACTCAACTTTTGAAGCATAAAATCCCGATTGCTTATTTCATCAATGATGTGAAAATGTGTGGGAAAAAAAATTGCTTGTGATGTATTCATGTATTTGATTTCGAAGGAAGGAGTAAAAATTAATAGATTCAAATCAATTGAATCAGGTTCTTGAAAAAATAAAATCTTAAACTGAAAATTCAAATTTGCATAACCCTCAAGCGCACGATAAAACCCGTGAAAGTAATAAATATTTACATGGTAAGGAATTTTTTGACACCCTAATTGGCAAAATCACACCGTTTTAAAGTTGATTGACCAAAGTATTTTATGGCTAGGCTTGGTCGTCCGGATTTCTAGTTAGGTAGAACTGGATAAGATAAGACGAGAAATCTAAGGAATTTGTGATATCTTATCTACTATTTGATGGACTATGAATTTAAATCGGATAATCAGAGACAAGGTGCGACTGAGATTGACTCTCTTTTGCTAAAATATTGGGGTATTTTGAAAATTATTCAATGATGAGTTTTAGTGAGTGGGTTATTGTTGAGCAAGGTTTGTATCGTTTAAATTCAAGAACAATATTGACGAAACAAACCCCATAGAATTGGGGGTCTTGATTTGAAGTCGAATTATTGAAGAATGATCAGATGGCCTTGCTCGTTATCTTGTCGAGCGAATAAAAAAATACTAATCAATCTAATTATTCGGCCTCTTTTGGAAAGTTGAATATGCACTCAACCCTTTCAAATACCAAGACTCTTTTGAAAGTTGATGCATAATCTCGAGTTCCTCGTAACATGTCAACGCCCATTTCGAATGTTGGAAAGGTTCGAGTAGTTAAAGAACGAAGGATGTGATTTCATACTACGCCAAACGATCGATTAAAGAACAATTTCCTGGAAAATACCTAGTTTGCGACAGTAGACCCTAACTTGGCATCATAGGCGAGGCGGCCACACTTCACGTGTCACCCCGACTTGGCGTCATTGGAGATACCAAACTTCGGGCCGTAGACCCCAACTTGGACGTGATCTCATGTCACCTCCCTCTCCCTTATGTTCGGACTAAACCTGATTATGGACCTAGTGGGCCTAGGCGCTCCCCGGACTGCCTCAACCCACGTCGGCTCGAGGGGCTCTTTTTGGGTTTGAAGCCCATCTCAACCCAGCTGTTCTCGTAACGGGCCGACCCCGGCCCGCAATTTGGCTCGGATTATATGGCTCTACCTTTTTTTTTTTTTAATCATCTTTAATGCGCACCCCTCGATTTTTCTGCACGCGAACTGAACCCAAAAGTCAAAGGTGAAATAAGAAGGAAAAAGAAATCTTCAATAGCTTTCAATGGCGTGATCATCCATCTTTGAACGGGTCATTTCCCCTAAACGACCAAAAAAAAAAAAAAAAAACTCAATAGTGGATTTAGTCTGTCTCTAGGTATCCCTCTTTCCATGGGCTTTTCTTCTCTTCCTTTGGATAGGATAAAAAAATTTCCTTCGCTCTAGATTCAAAGAATATGAAAGGGAAGAGACTTTTAATAAGCTGAAATAGGTAAGTGACAATTAATTATTATCAATTTGCACGAGCAAAAGTCGCTATGAATACTATTTCCTGCTTGACTCAAATGGTGTCGCTATGAATACTATTTTCCTGCTTGACTCAAATGGTGGTTAGTTCGACCAAAAAAAAAAAAAAACCTGTGGTTAGAGCTCTTAAGAGTGTAATTTGATTCATGGACTTAAGCGGGCATGCTTAAGCCAAAAACTAATGAAAATTACCAAAAAAAAAATCACAAATCTATTGCAATTGTAGTAATTCAGTCCTAAACCTTTTTTTTTTTGCCAATTCAGTCATACATCATTTACATTTGTGATAATTCAATCATTCCGACCAGTTTTGACCGAAATCACTAACGCGGCCAATTTTGAATATAATATTTTTTAATTTTTTAATTTTTTTTCTCTTTTCTTCTTTTCTTCTTCCTCCTCTAGCCAGTCGCTGGACAAAGCTCGCCCCTATAGGCCATCATCGTGGGTGAGCCTAGCATGCCCCTGGTGAGGTCGGTCTCGCTGTCGTCGGGTTCAGCGATTGGCACTGACTTGGTCAATTTTTAATAATAATATTTATTTTTTTTCTCTCTTTTTTCTGTTTTTCTTTATTTTTCTCTTCTTCTTTTTCCTCCCTAGCCAACTGCTCAGCTCGGCGATTGGCCAGAGGCGAGGACCCACAAAGCTGGCCCTCATTGTGGATGAGGTTGTCGTCGAGCTTGTTGGCCAATTGGAGGAGGAGGAAGAAGAAGAAGAAAATTCAAGAAATATTAAAAAATGGTTACGTCAATGCCGGCCACACCATGTCGATGATTTTCCAGTCAAATTGGCTAGAAAGACTGAATTGTACAAATACAAAAGATTTATAGTTGAATTGGTACGAATGCAAAAGGTATATAGTTGAATTGGCATGAATGCAAAATGTCTGAGACTAAAATTGATAAAAAAAAAAAAATTAAAAACTGAATTGGCATAATTGAAATAGGTTTGTGACCTTTTTGGTAATTTTTTGCCAACGCTGATATTGAAATAAACTCATTTTATTTGTATGGTTTGACATAATAATCGCGGAGACACACATATACATGTATAAGAATATATGCGTGTGTGAATGTATTAGCGTCTTTTTTTTTTTTTTTTGGTTATAACTCTGCTGGCGAGGTCTCCATGTGCAGATGACAACTATCGTTTTACCCTCTTTTGCTATCCACGAAAAAAGAATGAAAGGACGGTTTTTCCTCAGAGTCCTTTGAGAGAATAGCGAGAATGTAGAAGGGGGGAGCTCGGAAAAGCTAGAGTTCCCTTGATTTGGCACCCACATGATAAAGTTCACCAAACAAATCACATGATAACGTTCTCGAGCACGATCTAGGCACAAGCCAAGCAAATCACATGGATTTCGTTGCTGCAGCGAAATCTCCGAGCTCGGAACGACTTGGGAGGCATGAAATCAGCAGGGTAGTTTCGAGCCCCCAACAATCACCTTCTACGAGATCGCAACAATCGAAAATTCCACCAAAATCAAAAGTACCCGAAACAATCTTAGGCCCGGCATATTACATATTCAAAGACGATTGATCGGACGAACAAACCCTTCCTCGACGAGTTTGGCGGTGGGGAGCCGGCGAAATCAAATCTGGGCTGAATGGAGAGTTTTGATATTGAAAGTCGCAAGTCGCGGAGAGTGATGAAGAATTTGAAGATGAAGGAGATGGTTGTGCGAGTAACCTAGACAGTGGGGTTGAGTAAGGTAAGCAAGGCTTTTTTTTTTTTTAACTATAAATGACAGTAGATTGTAAATGAGTTCACAACTCACTTGTTTTGTCCTCTTTATTTTTAAAATGAAATTACTTGTTTTGGCATCTTTATTTTATAAATCCACTATGCCGGCCCGCGAAATTTAGTATAACCCGTTTAAATATATTAGGTTATTAGATGGATTTTGGTTCTATTTCGATAGATCTAGGAATTGAGCCCACCAACTTCACTTTGTGCCTCTCTCTCCCTTTGTTGTCTTTCTTTATTTTTTTTTAATTAAGTTTCTATTTCCCCTTTCCTTCAAAAATAAAATAGAAACTACAATACATTATTCAAAACACGTAACAAGATGTGTTTATAATCCATGTGATTTATTAAGTGGCGAGAAAATCTAATGTTTTATAATTTATGTTTTAGGGCGGTGGCGTATCAATTAATTTAGCTACAATAGTCTATATTTTATATGAAGATTATTAGTTGAACGGATAATATTAATCAAAATCAATGCGGACCGTCAAATCCGGTGGAATCTACACGGTCTTTATGGAGGCTACCATTTTATAGTCCAAAATCATTTTAGCACGTATACATTCATCTAACATTTGATTTCGCATGTTATTATTTCAAAAATCAAGTATCTTATAAAAGAGTGCTAGAAAAGTCATCTCGATGTGTATATATGTTGTAAAAGAAATACTTAGTCCATTTTACTTGAGATTTGTAAAGAATGCTAGAGATGTTTAAAAAATCAAGATGATTACACGGCCTATGAAATCCTTTCAAGTGTATTTGGCAATTTGTTTCAGAAATAGGAGCAATTTTTGCGGGCTTTAAGAAAAATCCGACTTCGACCAAAAAAAAAGAAAAGAAAAATCCGACAAAAGTTAATATTTGCTTATTTATTGCAATTTTAGGACACGCATGATAATATTTTTAGAGAAGAAATTCGTTTGATACTGTAACTTCTGGAACAAAATTCTTTTTGGTTATGCAACTTCATTTTTTTACTTTTAAAGCCACTTAAAGAAGTTAAAAAAAAAATTACTTTTTGCCGAAAGTAGAAAAATTAACTTCTAAGCAGAACTTGATTTTTAGAGCAGAAATCTTACCACGCAAGCCCTAGTCTAAGATTGCTTATCAAATTTTATCGAGTCATCAGTGCAAATTGCCCTCAAATTGACTTGTTAATTGGATGAAGGCAGAACTTAATTTGAAGGCAAAACAGTGTAGCATCACTTAAAAGACCTTCAAGGCAAATGATTCTATCACAACAGCAAAGAAGTGCGTGCGTGCGTACAACAATAAATGTGCACTTCTTGTCTACCTAAACATAGAATCATTAAAGCACACATTTAGTAGGATGGGCAATCGTGTGTGCTACTTTGGTGAATCCTAAAGGGGCAAACTTAAAGTGAGATCCCATGTTTGTTTACGTCAACCACTCCGGGATTTTGTATGTCGGGGTTACTCTGATCGATGTGTGGCCGTGGCGACCCGACCAGAAAATGCCCCACCCACGCATCCACCTGCAACACACAGCAACACACCAGCAACTTCAGTCGTGTCTGAAATGGTTCCATAGCTCAACGTGAACCTAAGGAACCTACGTGGTAAACAACAAAATGGCATCTCTTCCCCTAATAAAAATAGAGACCGACGAAGAAGAAGAAGAAGAGAATATAGCTCCAATGGTTGATGTCAACACCATGACCGAGAGGACGACGCGACAGTAAGTCCCCATCGCCGGGAACCGCTACTTCTTGTTGTTGATAGACATTAGATACAAAGGTGGAACGATTTTGCAGATCATGAATACTAGAGGGTATGTCTAATTATGGATTCGGACCTTTTGATAGTTGAATAAATCCGGAAAGCTCGTTGACCCTTTTCACATGCGACTGATTCGGGAGGAGGACGAACCCATCTGCTTCGCCATCTCTCTCAGCAGGTACTTCTGGATCTTGCCCGTCGAGGTCTTGGGCAGCTCCCCTTGAACACCACCGTCTTGGGCACCATGTAGTGCGGCATCCTGCTCCGGCAATACTCCACAATCTCCTTCTCCGTCGGAGGCGTCGTCTGCCCCGGATTGGCCTTGAGGCTCACGAACGCGCACGGCGTCTCCCCCCAGTACTCGTCTGGCCTTGCCACCACCGCCGCCTCGTTCACCGCCGGGTGCCCGTACAGCACCGACTCCACCTCCACGCTGCTCAGGTTCTCCCCGCCGCTGATGATCACGTCCTTCGACGGTCCTTGATCTCCAGGTACCCGTCCGGGTGCATTACCCCGACGTCGCCCGTGTAGAACCACCCGCCCCGCATGCACTTGGCGGTCCCTCCGGGTCCTTGAAGTACCCCAACATCACGCTTCCACCCCGGAGGACGATCTCGCCGAGCGTCGACCCGTCCCGCCTCACCGGGGCGCCCGAACTCGGGTCCACGACCTCCACCTCCGTCATCGCCACCGTCCGGACGCCCTGCCTTGCCTTGAGCCGCGCCCGCTCCGCCGCCGGCAGGCGGTTCCACTGCGGCTTCCATGCGCAGGACACCACGAGCCCACCCGTCTCGGTGAGCCCGTACCCGTGGCTGACCTCAAACCCGAGCGACTCAGTCCGGAACAGCACCGCCGCGGGCGGTGGGGCTCCGGCAGTCAGGATCTTGACCGGGTGCTTGAGCGGCTCGGCATCGGAGCCGGAGCCGGAGGACAACATGTTGAGCACCACGGGGGCGCCGCACATGTGGGTCACGCTATGCGCCGGATGAGGTGGTATATGGCGGCGGCGTCAAACTTGCGGAGGCAGATGCTGGTGCCGCCCACGGCGGCGAGCCCCCAAGGGAAGCTCCACCCGTTAGAGTGGAACATCGGGAGGGTCCAGAGGTAGACAGGCTGCTTCGGGACGGCCCAATCCACGAGCGTATCGACGGCGATCGTGAAAATTCCGCGGTGGCAGTGGACCACGCCCTTAGGTGACGATGTCGTCCCCGAGGTGTAATTGAGTATCATCGGTTCCCACTCGCTTGCAGGTCGGTTCCACTCGAAATCGGGATTGCCTCTCTCGACCAGGTCCTCGTAGGTGCACCAGAAACCAGCGTTTCCCGACGACGAGGTCAGCGGATTGCCCAATTCGTCGACGGCATCGTCGTCGGCGATGAGGACGAGGAGCGGGCGATCGGAGCTCGGGGGAAACATGGAGAGGGCCTCGAGGACGAGGGCGCGAGACTGGGGGTCGACGAAGATGAGCTTGGAACCGCCGTGGCGGAGTAGGACGGAGACGGTGCGGGCGTCGAGGCGGGTGTTGATGTTGTTGAGGACGGCGCCGCACATGGGGACGGCGAAGTGGAGCTCGTACATGGCGGGGACGTTAGGGGCCACGACGGAGACCACGTGGCCCCTGCCGATGCCACCGGCAGCGAGCGACGAGGCCACCGGAGGCACCGGCTGTGGGTCTGCGACCACGTGTAGGTGGTGTCACTGAAGATAACAGAGGGACAGTCGCCGTAGACGGTGGCCGCTCTTTCGAGGAAGCCGAGCGGGGACAACGGCGATGAGTTCGGAGGGGTGGGCTTCAGCTCGTCCATGGTTACAGTGTCTCTCTCTCTATCTTTTTCTCTCTCTACTGTCAACGCTGTCAGTGGTCTTCCTTCGTTGATATTTATCTATATATATATCCGACGAACATGGATGGAGCCTCCATCAAGGAGGTGCCCCCCGTCTGGTGGAGATAAGAAAGGGCCGATGCACGTTTTGGCAGAATTCGGAGAAAAAAAATTATTACTCGACAGTCGACACGGGTTTTGTACTCACTTTTTGGCTTTTTTTTTTTTATATACATATATATATTTTTGGGACCATGATTAAAAGATAACCTTTTCTAATTGGGTCGATTTAATTTAAGATATCATGATATAAATGATACTCGAATTTTGATCCAAGGCGCGATGTCATATCTGCATTTTTAATTTATTTAGTATGTTTTTGAATTTTACCTTAATATACAATGTGATTTCTGAACTTTTAAATTATTAAATATGATTCTTGGATATTTTGTACATATTTAATTTAATTCTTAAACTATATGAAAATTTTCTATATTGTCTTTCCGTTAATTTAAGTTCAGAGAAAATATTGAATATATTTTGTTCGTCTGAGGATTAAATAGAACATGTACCAAAAGTGCAGAAAAAAATAATGTCGAACATTTTCGGATAGTTTATAGACTAAACTAAATATGTATCAAAAGTTCAATGACCACATTGAACAATTTAGAAGTTCGGGGACGATTTTGCACATTGAACTAAAGTTCAGAAACAACATTGAAAAAATTAAAAATTTATGAATCACAATATATATTGACCAAAGTTTAAAGACCGTTTATATTATTGTCTCTTCATTTAACTGCACAAATGGTGGGCAGTCCAAGGCCGGTGTCTTTTTTTTTTTTTTGGGGGGGGTCGAAATGACAGCCGTTGACATTGAGAGAAGGTTAGCTTCGAGCCGGTTTCATCTTGTAGAGGAACAAAAAGTTGTTTATACAATTAGCTTATGAAATAACTAATGCGATAAGCCATACCCAAGTACTTAAATTAATCATCCAACAATTAATAATTTGGCATGTCCCTTTGAAAATTGAGTTGGTGTCCCTCACCACCATCGCTAGTGTTTATCTAGAAAAATGGCTCATTTGACATTCACTCCACGTCAGATATCGACCGGTGCTATCTTTGTATAAACAGAAAAAGTGGGAGTGAAAAAATCGGATCTTTAGTGCCTATCGAACTTTGGATAAACCCATGGACGACAAAATTACCATGCGGAATTTTCACTTATCATTTTTCACGTAAGAGAATCACACGAACACTTCTTAAAATACTAAAGCTAAGAATAACTTCTCACAAAGAAAAAACTCACATTTTATTAAGGTTCTTAAAATACTAAAGCTAAGAATAACTTCTCACAAAGAAAAAACGAGATTAGTTTGCATGATAGGGAAATTCGAATTGACTAACGAGAGGGACCTTCGACATCACGACGTCAGTTTGCATGATCTCTCGTTTTAAAGCGAGATTGGGTGAGAGCACCGCCAGAATAGGCAACCTTTTGAAAAAAGCAATGTATCTGTGCGCACTACACGAACAGGTGCCCTTCTCAGCCTGTAGTTGCTCCTCCGGTCTGGATCTTGCTAGCGCAAATCTCCGAACGTGAGATAAACGTGACGTCGTAGTCCTTCGACTTCCTATATGAAAATTGATGAACATTTGACAATTCTTAAAAGTAAGCAATCGAAAAAGCCTTTGTTCGAGAAGATTGGGGGGGATGGTTTTCTCTTAATCCTAAGAAGTAAAAGAATATTCACTCTTGAAAATTACCGTTCCCACTCATAAATCCTTTTCGAGACACTAGAGGAAGGAGATCCAAGAATTTTATGGTCAAGTCCATCGACTCGTAGCACACCGCAAGATTTCACAACACCGCCCCTAAAAGGAAACCACAACACCAAGATCTGCATCATCAATCCCAGTTCTCCGTCTAAGGTAAGACCAAACGTTATCAATCAATTCATGCACGTCTCTGCAAAACAGACCAGTGAATCTTGAAGTTACAATGCTCTCTCTCTTCCTCGACTGGACCGGCAGATGTCGTTTTCATGTTGAATTTTGCTGGGGCGCGTGATTCACGTACTGAGCGAGTCCAGGCTGTCCAGCGACCCCAGTGTTTCCCTGTTTTTGCGTCCCAAAATCGGCACGAATGCCCCGCTAACGTTATTTTGGGCAGGAGCCAGATTTCTACGTCGGGGGCACTCCTTTCTAAGGACTCTCTGTAACTGCGGGATCGGGATATTTTACGACCGTCACGCCACGTGAAGCTCGACGGAGAGGAGTCGACAGGAGCATTTCGGGTTGAATGTGATGGGGAGACTCGATGCCAATGATTCGGAACGGTTTTCGTTTCTTCCACGGCTCCAATCTGAACTTCGAAACCGACGCCAATGATTCGGAACGGTTTCGTTTCTTCCACGGCTCCAATCTGAACAGGAGTTTCGTTCACGACTCGATGAGCATGCGTGTGATAATTGTGATTCCAGGGGTCGCCATCTATGGTTTGTGTTCGTTATCGGAAATTATCCCATAAGTCCCAATTATGTTGCACTTTTGATCAATTTAATCTTAAACCTATGCCAATTAAGTTCTAAACCATTTGACAATTTAGCCATTTTGGCCAATTATGATCGCAGATTGCTGATGTGGATGCAGGCTAACCTATGTAATACGATCGACGCTGATGCGAAATTCCTTTAATTTTTTTGTTGACTATTTTCTTTTTTACTTTTTATTGTTAAGGGCCGGCATGCCGGCCCTTAACAATATAAAAAGAAAAGGCAAAAATAAATTAGTAAAATACTTCGAAAAACTGTCGAGAAACTAAAAAAAAAAATCACTTCAGCATCTGCCGTGCCACGTAGGACGATCGGCATCCACGTCAGCAATTTTTGGTTAAAATTGACCGAAGTGACTAAATCGCTAAAAGGTTTATGACTCAATTGGCACGCGTAAAAAATTTAGGATTGAACTTATTAATGTGCAGTAGATTTAAAGACCTTTCAATTATTTTCCCATTTCCAATGGTACATGGAGAGTTGGCTGCATGCGAGAAGCACGTCTTCCCGTGCCCAATAGGCATCAGGAATCAGAAATTGGACCATTTTTCTATTTCTAGTGTGGTCCGTTATAATGTGCGGTAAGCGGTCTCAATCGGTACGACTGCCCTAGTTTTGGTCCGGCGAGGAAGTGGCATCCGCCAATCCGGCTTTAGACCTGTGCGGACCGGCCGGTGGCATGCTCCACCCCCATCGGATGAACGGCAAAAGGCACATTTGGGCGAGCCGCTCCTTTCTCGGGTCCAACCGCGCACCTTGGCCTGCTCGTGCGTACCCATCTGAGTGCGAGGAGCGTGCTTCTTCGCGCTCGCTATCTATTAGGTTTACGCCCGAAATGGTTTGATCCCGTGTCCATCTCCCCTTGCCATTAGAGCTTTGTTCAAGAAGACACGAGTGCATGTTTGAAAACCGAATGGAGCGTTGGAAGGTGGAAATCCTGCATTTAATGATTATTTTCGATCAAATAAAGTAAAAACTCACCAAAGCTGGTAAAATAAAGCTGGTAATTTAGCTGATGTTGTTTTGGTCAAGAAAAAATTGGCACTCCTTGGATGATAGCCAAGAACTTTTCAAAGTTGGAGGGAACTCGGGCAACAATGCGAAAATTCAAATTGATCCAATAGGCCCAAATCAGTTGGGTCAAGGTCGAGCTTTCTCGGTTCAGGCCTGGCCTGATATTGAGGCCCAACCGCATTGCAAGAAAGGACATTTTCCTCCCGATCAAAGTGGAGGCGGTCAAGGAAAGGAGGAGGAAAGGTCGATTCAAAAGTCATGGAAGCAAGTAAGAGAGCGGGATTGGGGAGGAGTTGCATAAGCATGAATAAGACTACCCATTCTTTTAACCCGAAAGGGTTGGTGTTGAATCGTTCAGCGCTTCGTTTGGAACTAGCAAATCTCGTATTCAAATCACACCCTTGACCACTCATACTAATTTGTGGATATCCCGCGTCACAAAAAAAAAAAAAAGAAGAAGAAGATGCCGCAATATGTGGATATCCCGCGTTACAAAAATAAAAAAAAAAAAAAAGCTATCCATTATTGACTATAATGAGTTAGATCTTTAATGACACCAAAGAAAAAAAAAAAAACACCACGGCGACAAGAGCCGAAGCTTCCAAATTTAATCGAATGGTTGATTGACTGAGGTGACCGCATCTTCTTCTTTTTCTTTCCTAATTAAAAAGAAGAGATAATGCTAAAAAGGGGATGTTGGGAATTTATTATATGCATTTCCACAAAACAAACTGTTCCATCTTGTTGTTGAATCCTATGATAAACGACTCTACTGTTCCTTAAAAAGAAAACGAAGACTGTCTTTTCACGTGGATTGATCACTCAAAGAGTACGCAGGTGTCCAAAAAAACATATTGGTGAAAGATAGCCCAATTTCTTAATAACTTGTCGGTAACTTATCGACGCATTTATGAAACTACCAACTTCTTGGACAAACTGCGGATTATCTACTTTTTCTTAGCAAACGCTTCAAATTTGACACTTTATATTGG
>JAGVVM010006633.1:0-24708 GCA_019149425.1 Psidium friedrichsthalianum
CCTAAACTAACCACAATTAACATTCAAATAAACAAACCAACAATCAAGATAATCTATCTAACCCTAAGAATTACAACTTAATCAAGGAGGTAATTCCAAATGACAGTGGTGGCCGATTAGCGATGACAACAATAACGACGAGTGCCAAAGCGGTGACCGGGCATGACGGCTGAATGTTGGTACCGGCACTAGACCCACGACGGCAACTTGGGCAACGACGGACAGTTCGGCAGATGATGATGATGATGGCGCTAGCACACAACGGCGATGGCGATAGAGCACAAGCGGTGCACGTGGAGCTGTCAGTGGTCTCGGCTCAGTGCAAATCGATGGATGTGAAGACCGATGGCGAAGTGGGTCGCGAGGACGTTCGAGTACGTGAGTGACTGGCAAGTCGGTTGTGGCGAGCTGAGCGGGACACAAACTTTATGTGATGACACAAGTTTGTGCGTGAACCCATGAATGGCATGGCGACATAGCGGACCAGAGACAAGACTAATGGCGATGGGGCTAGCGGTGGGCTAGCAACCAAAATAGATTGAAGGGAGCGGAGGGATAGTGCACAGTTGAACGGGGCGAAATGAGGGAGAGAATGTCATCTGGAAAAATGGGGGAAAAGCGGAGAGAGAAAATGATGGGGCCAACATCCAGGGACATAATGATTTTGCGGTCTTTAGTTGTAAAGAAGGGGCACATTTGGTTAATTCACACAAGGGGTAGGGTAACATTGGCATAAAGGTTGAGGGGTAAAATGGTCATTTAAGGGTAAAGGCGTAAAAATACAAGATACTTGTTCGGGGTAAAATAGTAACTTCACTTTGAGGTTTGATCAGGACGGACTGGATGTGAATGGTCTAATACTTTGATCGATGGCTTAATACCCGGCTTGCTTAATCCAACTTGATTTCTCTTGTCTAATCCTCAGGATTCAAAAGCCTTTCTAGTTCAATAAATCAACGTTCAATTATTGTCCTTAAACTTTTAAAAATTTAATTATTATTACACATCAGAAGAATTATATGGTTAATAATCATCCAATTCAATATCTTTAAACATTGAAATTTTGGAGCACAGCATAAATGCAACAGGATTTAAGACTTTATTTGGCAAAAAATTTTTAGGACAGAATCGACAATTATAATTTATTTAGGACTTTTAGCATCCTGGTCGCGCCACCCAATGCTATCAGGCGTACTCATTACTTGCTCTTCTTCGTGGCGCCATTCATTAGCCTGTCCCAGTCGTTATCCATGCACACTCCGCACTCTGCCACATGATCCCCTAGGGGGTTAGCTAACAGCGCACGTTACCTTCTATATCACTCACTCAGGGTACCAGAACCATTAGTATTCAACTTGAAGCTGAGATCCAACATGACCCACTCTCTAGGTTTCTAAGCCAATATCACCCCCCAAATAACTAAAGCAACGACAATTCGACGAAACAGAGAACAGTCAAACTCACTAAGTATGCCAAAATCAACTTACGGTGTATTATAATATCTAAGCCAGTCACTTGCTTAATCCTCCAATTCTATGGATCTAGAATGCTATGATTTTGCCATTTCGCATTAGTCGGCAATTTTCGGCCCACCAAATCACTAATAATTGACAATGGAACATACAGGACAACCCATGTACGTGTTCATAGCTCAGTGAACAGTGCCTCAGAATACTATTGGGCTTAGTTTTTGCCTAAAACGCTCCAAAAATCCTTCAAACATTTACGCCTCACGCTACTATCACCGGCCCCACGGACAGCCTAGTCCATCATGACCAGTAAATTTTATGGTGTCCGACATTTCCTTGATTGATCAGTGCACTGTGACATGCTCCCTAGAATCAGTTTTCATTTAGAAACCCCACCTCGGTCCCCTTTTCAAATTCCGTTCTCCCTCTCCCATCTAGAGCCACGGCCTGAATTTCACCCCCTCCTCCCTTCGCAGTCCCACCTCACTTAAGCCTAGACCAACCCTGCTCAAGCGAGAGTCGCCAGCAGAACACAAGAGTGGAAAACGCGGCAAAGACGACAATGCAATCCCTGAATCAAACAGAAAATAGAACGAATCAAAGCCTCATATAGAGATGAGTTTTGATAGAATTGAAAAGAAAAGAAAGACTAAGATACTCAAATTGTTGACCCGAATTTGGAGCCAGCGATGTTGATACGTCTGCATAATGAAAAACTGACAGGTACAGAAAGCTGAAAAATCAGCCTGTGTAGGGATTACGATTTTGGCTCTATGTGAGGGGAATGTTCAAGGAAGATTTGTCGCGGACCAAAAATTAATTTTCAATCAGGCGTGAACCGCATTATCATGTTACTTAGATTTTAATAATCTAATGCAGACCTTACTTCCAAGCAACTACCGAATCGCAACTTTGTTTTTTATTTAAATCGATTTTGAGAAATTTAGAGTCGCACTAATCGTCTGGCTAGACGACTCCAACTCATAAAATTAGGGTGAGAACTAATTTTTTGCGAAACCAGCTCCAATGAGCTCGGGACTGGTTCTGTCTAGAGTACCTCAACTCCCTTCGGTACCATTATTCATAAAACACTTGTTTTTTTCTTCTATTTACGTGTCTTGGATCCCCCCATCCCCCTGGATCACATGTGTTCATTTCCAGGGTCGGGAAAGTGGAGAACAGTCACACCAGTTGGAGGTGGTGTAATTCATTGTTTCCCGCATTTCTAAGAATCTTTTGAATTATGTTTTTGTGATTTTCTGGAGAAATTTGCCCTATGAGTGGTAATAATATCATTGTTCATTAAGAATAGGAGTCAAAGTCACAATCATATGGGTCTAGGCACCCGTCAAAATTACCCCCATTTTCGCAATTTTTGAGCAACTTTCAAAATTTTCCGAGACAATTTGCTTATAAGGGGCAAAAATCGATTTCAAAAAGATTAGGGCGGAGATCATCAAAAATAGGATTGAAGTCCGAAAATGGCTCGTTTCTAATTGTTGGAGGTCGTGGGAGAATTTTTCGGAATTTCCAGACACACATTTACCCCATTAAGGGGATATATATTCATTCATCTCCCCGAGTCGGGCGGAGGAAAATCATACAAAAATAGGATGATCAGTTGAAATGGGCCTGTTTTCCATAATTTTTTGGGATTTTTGAGAATTTTTCAAAATTTTGCGAGGACATATGTACCTATAAGGTGGCGAAACTCGTCATTGACAACAGATCAGGAAGGAAATTCAACATAGGATTTCCCCAGTCAAGCAATGGGGGGTGTGGGGGCTTTGTTTCCTAAAGTTTAGAATTTTTCTAAATTTTTCAGAGTTTGCCGAGCCAATTTATCAAAGTGGAGCAAAATCGTCATTTTGAAAAGATCGGGAAGGAAAATCGAATCAAAAATAGGAGGTTTTTTCACCAGTCGACATGGTCTGTTTCATAATTTTTGAGATTTTTTCTGACCACTTTTGGCATTTGTCAAGAACCCACCGCATCACTATACAACCGCGTCCAGGTGCAAATCGTCATTTATGCAAAACAGCGGATCCAAAACATAAAATATGGGTTTGGCCAATCAACAAAAAAAACAAAGGGGAATGTTTCTCATTTTCTGGCTTTTTGAGATTTTTTTTTCACGAGATTTTCCATTATTTTTCATTTTTATTGTTTTATTTTATATTTTTAATCATTTTTTTTTTTATTTTGAACATTTTTTTATTTCGAAAATTATGATCGGGATGGGCTTCTAAGCCCAACCCTTCTTAAAGCAGGCTAAGAACGTGGAATCAAAAGCTCAAATAGAAATCTAAAAAAAACAGGAAAGGACCAAACTTATAAGGCAGGGCCCGAAATCTCGAAACTTAAATAGACCCACCACAATTCACCCAAGGAGCCCAAAACAAGATAAGTCGTAGCTCAAAAGACCCAACCATAGATTTAATTAATAGGTAGCCGATAGTTTTTTCTATTTTCTATTTTCAGTATTTTTTTTATATCCTATTTTGATTTATATATTTGCTTATTCTTTTCTCTCCTGGACGTCTTCTACCCTCGCCTCTTTTTTACATTGAGAGGTTTTCTCCGTAAGCTAGAGAACACTTCGCCAAAGGAGATTGGCGCATTAGCCTATTAAAAAAAACGAACGAGAAAGCATCTTACCGTAAGTCCAAAGTGTGACGTCCTGAAGTTCATTACTACCAGACAGAAGAATTCAGGTTGTTACCCACTTTTCATTTCTTTCGGCTGAATTTCTTTCCCCAGCTAATTCCAGTTGCCTCCCCAAGCCCACGTCCACCCTTAATCTTTCCACTCCACTTCGGCTGAAGAGCCACTAAACCTCCACGTGCCTTGGTCCCTTTCTTTTCTTTCCTTTCTGCTGGCCAAGAACCCACGTGCGCACTTAAAATCCCACTTGCATTTTAGGCTAAGCTAGGAGCTCTTTATGGTTGGATTTTCGGCTAAGCTGCTCCCTGTCTTAGCTGAACCCATTTTCCAATGCAGATAAAACAAAAATTTCATGATAGTGAGCCCACTAACTTCTCTACTCACGTAAGAAAAGTTGGACTGGCTTCTCTTCCTTCTTCTTCTTCATTCCTTCGACCGAGACTTGCTACTCTTCTTCATCAACTCCTCTCGGCTGACTTGAGCTTGTTGCTCATCTGTTGCGTTCTGTCTTCTTTCTGGGTGCTTACTGCAGCTACTATCCCCCATCGTCGGCGTCGCTGTTGATTCTTCCAGCCCACCACCCAACCATCGTCACTGCTCAGCTCATCCTCTCTTTCTTCAGACCGACCAGCCGCGCTGCTGTAGCTGGTGTTCCTCGGCTGCTTGATTCCGCTGCTGTGTCTCCCTCGTGACTCAACCACGTGCAAATTTGCTGCTGTCCAACCTTCATTTGCGCTCGGCCACCTCTTCCCTCTTGAATTTCCTCTCGGTTTCTCGCGTCCAACACGCGCACCTGGAGGAAATCGCCTCGTTCGGGTTGTCCGACGTCCGAATCGAGCCCCGTTTTCGTCTGTGTACTCGTAAGACTTCAAACTTCGATATTCTGGAAGCAGATCAACAAAAACCTCCTAGAAAATTTCTAATTTTGAATCAAAGTTGACCCTGTTTTGCCGTGTTTGTTTGTAGCTAGTTCCTCACCCTCTCGGCTGAAGTTGCCTTGCTCGAAGCTCAATCATCGTTGTCCGTGGCCGACCTCAAACTCGAATTTTTAGGTGAGCACATTTCTAGACTTGACTTAGAATGTCGGGTATGCTAAGGGCTAGTAGGGAAAATTTTATGACGAAAAATATTGAATTCCTTGAACTAGAGTATCGATAAATTGCTACTAGCCATAAGAGTAATATGGTAATTTTTGTGGACTTTAGAAATTGCCTTGTGTGCCAGATGCTTGCCTTTAAGCTAGGTAACTTAAAATGGAAACCGGGTCCTGAAATGCGAGTTTTTGCAACGTGAAATGCCTGGTTATTATATTTGATTTACTTTGAGTTGAATTGTGTACTCTGGTGAATAATCTGGGGAAATGCATGTGGCAAAGTTGACTTGCATGAGTGGTTTACGGGGTGGGCTAATTGAGAATTCCGTGACGTTTATTCATTGATTTGCATACTGGCATGAGACTGTGCGTTTGGCGGAGTGCGTAGAATCGTGCGGAACGACCCGGCAGTATCTAGGGGGCCACCGGGAATGCGGGGAATAAGGAGGTGCCGATCGCAGTGATAATTGAGCCACGGTCTTGCACTTGCGCCTGAACGTGCTCAGCACGGGGTAGTTGGAGAGACAATGGTGCCAACTTCGTGTGATTAGACACAGGTTGAGGCACAGGCCTAAGACGTCCATGACGTTGGCCGGGACCAGAAGTGCTATTGAGCCACGGTGGGGTTCGGTCCGGAAGAGCTAGTGAGCCACCAGGGACCCCAAGAGAACAATGAGCATCTGCATTTGCATCTGTTTGATCTGAAGTCGTAACATGCATGTGATGATTTAAATTTCTAGCCTGAGGTATATGCTTCATTCTAAATTAGTCTAGACATGTGCTTGCTGAGTTTCGACTCACATATTTTGGCTGATCGCCATTTCAGATCCCAGGCCTTGAGATGAGTTCCCATTTGTTCGGTTCGGATACCTGTTAAGATAGAGACCGACGAGGCATTACCATGTAGGTTATACTTCGATAAGAAGGTAGTAGTACAGTTATGGATTAGATGTGAGGGGTGAATGCATGATACCCACCGATACGAAGCTGAATGTGTCGGTCAGGGTATTTGTCGTGGTCGATTAAGGTTTTGACGTGCCCTACACCTATATCGGATTGGAGGGGATCGGTGTACCCTTAAACTCGAAGGGAGGTCGTAGACCCCGAGCCGATGGACACATTGGATTGAGATGAGACGCGGTATGGAGATAGAGATGGCGAGGAAGACAAGTTGAGTTTGACGCGACGGCATGATAGTGATTTCCGAGTTGATCCACCACGCCAGAGGAGTCAGACCCTAGGAGTTGCCGTCCTCAGAGTGGAGTGAAGTTGAGTCAGAGTAGACTTAGCGTTTGTTCATCTTTTGAGAGAGTAGGAGGCCCTGTACATCTTTTGAGGGTTGTATAGAAATGCTGTTAATGATGTAATATAATGTTTAGTTTTTTGTGCGTTGTTGTCTCTCTATCTTTTATCCTACATGGGTGTCTGTCAGGGGATGTAAGCGTTTATACTGTCGCACTAGATAGCCGTCGTTTGGCCACGATGAGTCCTGTGTAGTCGTAGTTTAGCCAGGCGATGAGCGAATTGGCAGGTGAAGGGATGTTGCGCGTCCGACGGGTATGGACGTGACACCACGCACGTACCTTCATTGGACCTCCACTACCAGCCATTAACAACGTTGAGTTACTTAAATCACAGCCGTGACAGAGTTCAACGCCAGATTCGTTAGCTTCATCGCTTCGTCTTCGGATGCCATCCCGAGAGCTAACTTGTGACGCGATCATCAGAAACACCCAATACAAGGAAAGAAAGGAAAAGGAGCCATTGAAGCTTCTCTAGTTAGGTGACAAGTCGAGGAGCTTCATCTCTGCTCTCTCACATTACTGTAGCTCTTGAAGCAATTGGTCGTGTCTAACTCCTTCGAGTTCATCGACGGGGAACTGGCCGATGCGTCTAATGGTCGGCTTGAGGGCTAACTTTTCGTTGGCCAAAAGGTCTGAGATCAATAGATCAGGCATGATCGGAGTTAGAAGGAGTGGCAGCATTGTGAGGCTCTTGAGCCTCCGTCCACTCTCCCACATGACCCCGAGTGTCGGAACCGGATCCCGGATTCAGATCGTGAAGCTTCCATGCATCAGCATGCGTGTCGCAGCCTCCGAGGCCTTATTGGAAGCCGGGAGGGAGGCGCTCCTGCCGTCGAGGAGCTCGGACATGCTCGAAGCGAGCCGTCGTAAGGCTGTCTCAACCGCGTGCTGCAGACGTGCCAGTTGCCCGTCCACAGCACCCCACCCGCTTCGTTCACTGGGTTCACCATTCTTCCCAACACTTCGAACAGAAGCGATTGAAAGCGCGGGCCTCTGCGTTTTCGGGGACGGGGGAGATGAAGGACATGAGGCCGGCGCGGACGAGACCTTGGCCACGAAGATGAATGGCAGTAGCCCTGGGTCTCGGGGCTCTCGATCCACTGCAGGCAAGGCCGCAAGACGCAGGACTCGCTGTAGCCCTTCCTCAGAACTTGGCAACGTTGCAACTCATATCTTCACTTCACTTGAAAGTTCGAGGTTAAAACCGTCTCGGATCGCTTGACCCAAGGGAATGGATATATAGAGAGAGAGAGAGAGCGAGAGAGAGCCGCCCCCGTTGTATTTGCGGTCCGTTCTTCTTGAGGCAATTGGTTCCTCCATCTTTCTGGCACAATTAATATCATCTCAGTGGTTCTTCTTGCTAGCATTCATCTGTTGGACTGACATAACACCTCTTGATACTCTAAAGTTCCTAGCTTCATCCACCTCGCCATTGCTCAGGCCTGTAATTCCATTTGGAAGTAATTCCATGATGTTTTTGCGTTCCAGAGAGGTTGGCATCATTCACCAACAGCGGCTTCGTCCTTTGCCATTCTTGTTCTTCCTCACAGATGATGTCCCTGCAGCTTTGGTGTCATATCTGGCGGGTTTTTCTCGAGCAAGGCTTTCTCTTTCTTTATTTTCTTATTTAGAGACTCATAGATGTTTGAATCAGCCGAAGCTCATGCATGGTTTTACCAAGGTTCAACTTTGCTTGGTTCAGTTCCATCGGAATTAAATCAGGAGATGGAGAAAGGCACAGGCTGGAAGTTCCACGGCTTGCTCATGATTGCTCAGAAAATACTTATGATTTCCTTATTCATGTCCTCATTCATAGGAGTTGGCATCCGTTCTTGCGGCTCAGGGACTGTCATGGATTTCAGCACTTCATGTTGCAGCTGCCACTTCAAATCTTCCACTCCTTTTGTTGTTCCCAATTCTTTTAATACATCGAGTGTTTCTAGTTCTTTCTCAGCCAGATTCTTCTCCAATTCTAGTGTATGTTTCTTCCACTTTCTTAAGTCAACTTCTCCAATCCCTGAAGATAAGAATGCCTAAGTCCAAGGCCGTGGGTGAGAACCAAGATCCACTTCCTTCAAAATGCCATCACCGCCTCCTTTGAACGTCCATTTTCCTTTTTTCATTAGCATGGATAGTGAGCTCTTCAACCCGCCATACGAGAATTACCTCCATAATACCTCTCCAACAGCAATGTATATAGGTGTATTTGATGGATATCCCAGAGCAGCGAGAAAAATACCAACCTCTTTTTGGAGTTAGCGGCAATAACCTCAAATCTTTGCCCTAGAGGATCAATCTCCTTCACTTTCCAGTGCCAAGAGTTCTCTCTGATCCCCCCACGAACTTCTCGTCGGACAGCGTGCTTGAGGGAAGTTGCTGAGCCTCCGACGAGGCGAGTCCAAACTCGACATCTTCGTTGCCGTCGAGACGACCGCCTCGTTGTGCGAATAGATCGCTCCAGCGCAGAACCGTGGCAGGCTGAGATCCTTGGAGAGGCTGTATACGCACATGGACGCGGCTCGACAAGTCGTCCTTGTCATGCGAGTCTTTGTGCTGTGGGGCAATCTCTCGGTTCTTGTCTTCTCGCGCTACCCGATCGGACCTTACTCTCGGTCGCTCGATCGCTATCACTTCATTCACTTTCCAGCATCTCCTTACCGGGACCTCGCCGATAAACGAGAATCAGGGAAATCTGGATGCCATACTGGCACCTCTGATCTCCAGTTGGAGCGTGTCTATGTTTACTACAACGAGGCTTCATGCGGGCGCTCTGTACCTCATGCGGTGCTCATGGATCTTGAGCCAGGTATTATGGATAGTGTATGAATAGGTCCTTATGGCCAAATCTTCAGGCCAGACAACATTGTCTTTGGCAGCCTGGTGCTGGTAACAATTAGGCCAAGGGGCATTACCCGGAGGATACAAGGCTCATTGATGCCGTTCTTGATGTAGTGAGGAAGAAGCAGAGAATTGTCACTGTTTTCAAGGTTCCAAGTCTGCCACTCGCTCGTGGTGGAACCGGTTCTGGAATGGGAACCTTGCTGATTTCCCCAATATCAGGGAAGGATCCCCTGACCGAATGATGCCCGCCTTCTCCGTGCCCTCCAGACCCACATCATGGTCACTACTTCTTCCTCCCTCAGCTGTCAAAAAAATCCTTTTGCTTCCCCTTTTTTTTTTCACCTTCCATGCCCTGCTCTCAGACAATTCCCCCCGTGAGCTTGATCCTGGACCCCTCAAGATAATGATCGTTTGACCGAAGAAAAGCCCTCAACCTCCGGAAATTTTCTTGTGTCCGCCGAAAGATGTCCCCCACTTGTGATGGTGACGATGATGATGAATAAACCCACAGCCAGCACCGCCCAATTTTCAGCAACGATCGGTCAATTTGTTTCCTCCCAATAGCCAGTCAAAGTTGCAAACGGTATGTACTGTCAAGCTCCGAATGGGGGAGTCTGGCTGATGATTCGATCAAAGCAAATAGAGGTGGGGCCTTGACCAAGGCTGCTTTACAGGAACTCGCAATGACGAAGCAAACGCTAAAAATATGTTGGACACTTGACTAACAAACTGACTTCACCACATAGTCTTCTTGCACCCCTACTACACGTGCCTCCCGCAACTCTAGATGATGGAGGAATCTGGACTTGTGAAGAGATGTTCTTGATGAGGCAATTGGTGGCCTCTGTGCACGATTTCATTACCTCAGGATAATCTTCCATATCAATCAGCATAGGAGAACTGACATGAAGCACAGACAAATAAAATGGTAGACATAATCGTCCAAAAGCTGTCCGTACTCATTGTAACTGTAGAGCTGTACCCTGGGAGAAGTCCCATGACGTGACTTGATTTGGTTTAACCCCCGACACCAGCATTTCGAGAAAAAAACACAAATGACAAATTGAATTCGGAAAACCGAACGCAACAACGGAAAGTACACCATCAGGCCATTGAAAAATTTAGACTATTAGACGACAACGTCACGACTCCAGAAATGCAAAAATTGAAAATTACATAGCTAAAATGAATTTTCTATAATTTTTTCAACTAACCTGAAAATGAGATTAACAAAGTAATTCCCGATTCTAAATTAATTTTTGCAGATTTTCTTTGGCCAAAATGAAGGGAAAATTAAAATAAAAATATTGACTCTTTCTTCATATTTTTGTGGCCTCAAATGCTATTATTTATTAATATTTTCCTAATTTCTGAAAATATTAAAAAAATGTAAAAAAATATGAAAAATTATTTTTATATTAAAAATGGTTGCCTAGGCTTGGCCAAGGCTTCCAAAGTTGATTTTGCAATTTTCTCATTTTTTTTCTTGATTTTCTATGAATTTTTGAAAATAAAATGCAGGAAAATACTGAAAATATGAAATTTATTTTTTTGGGTCAAAATTAGTTCCCTAGGCTTGGCCAAGGTTTCCAAGTTGATTTTTAAGTTTTATGAATTTTCATGAATTTTCTATTAATTTTCGAAAATAAAATGCTGAAAAATACTAAAAATATGAAAAATCATTTTTTGATCAAAATTGGTTCCCTAGGCTTGGCTAAGGTCCCCAAAGTTAATTTTTTAATTTTATGAATTTTTATAAATTTTCTATTAATTTTAAAGAGAAAATGTGATTAAAATCAGGTGTCAACATGATCTTGAGCTGATTTTTGTGGAGAACTTCTAGGGAAAGAGGTGAAGATGAGGTTAAAAGGGTGTCTCAAACTAATGACGTTTTGGCGGTGAAACGGGCAATGATTCCTCCGATGAACACAATCAAGAAAGAAAATGAGAGAGAGAGGGAGAGTAAGCACGAAATTTTCTAGGAGAGAGAGAGCTTGGCTGGCCAAATAATGGAGGAGAGAGAAAAATATCTTCAATGATTGGTGGGCACTATTCATCGGTTTACTGGCACTATTCATCGATTAACCAGTCTAAAAATTTGACTGACAGTAACCGATGGTCGATTAACGTGATTGATGTGATTGATAATGACTAATGTGATTGATTTGATGTTGGCACATTTTACGAGGTAAATTTCTAGCAATCAGCTAATTTTTGGACCGGTTAGGGCTCAAGTGCGAACAATCGCAGACACAAGATTTTCTAAAATTAGAATTCTAATCTCACTAAGAATACTGACACCACAAATCTAGAGAGTCTATTACAAATCAGGGAAAATTCAGTCAATTCCAATATTTTGTCTTTCTTCTTAGCAATCTGAAATCAAACTGCCAATTTCTGCATCTTTCAAGGCGATATCCAATTTTTGGTCTCTCATATTATTTATTTTATTTGACCAATTCGAGATGTCACAAATCTCCCCTCCTTAAGTCCCTCAAAACTTAGCATTTACTTCCTCCTTGTCAAAATGTAAGATCTTCGTCACCACATCTCACAATCTTAACCATTCTCAGGGTCATTACCACCTCACTGATAATAAATCTATTTGGCGATATTACTAAGTCACTCACTCATGATCATTCCATGAACGTCTCAAGTTCGCTTCTCATACTCGTCAATTCACATGACACCACTCAATGAAGTTACCACGTCCAGTATACATTCAGGCAGATCATTCATTACCACTCAGGAGAGATCTCATTGTATCAATTCTCAATATCGAAAACACATGCCATGTCACGCCCCAAACCCACGAGTCACGCGACATTCTTGTCATACCTGTACGATTGAATGGTCAACAATCACGACGGCCCAGAAACTTATCGTAACCAAACGACCTCAGATTCCTGCCACAACGGAAACGAACTCTTCCCAACATCCATGCAAAGAAAAGGATAGAAGACAAAGAGACGATCAATAACCTCAAACTTTTATTTCACATATTATATTCATAAACAGAAAACAGAGACCAGTTACAACTCAAAACTTCCATTTCTTCTACCCTACAAGCCTTCAAGCCATAGTCAGGTCGACGATTACTTACAATTCAAAATCTCCGCCTCTGCCTGACGTCCCGTTGCTCGACCTTTGACAAAAAGGAACGAGGTTGGCAAGATACTCCGATTATAGTCTGCTCACGCTATTCACAGGATTATCTACAACAACCTGACTTCTCTTATGCATACTCGTCGTCATCCATGCCTCCATCGGTCGTTCTACTCTCTTCTGACGATGCTAGTTCCTCGAGGTCCTCCTCTTCCTCAATTGACGGTTGTTCGCTCTCCCTTCCATCATCAGATTCTATCAAAACATTCATGGGATCATCATTATCAGACTCAGTTTCTTGCTCCTCCTCACCCGTCACTTCACCTTCATCAATCAATTGATCTCTAATCAGATCCTATACGGCTACAATCTCTGTGGAAACTTCCCAACCTTGCAGCGCACCATGCCAAATATCCGCTAAATTGAACAACCATGCCACATATAGGTGTGGCTGCCAATGTCTACCTCTTATATTGACCTAGATGGTGCTCTGGTACCTAACGTACCTTCCTCCATTAGGACCAGGGAACGACTGTGGATCCCTTTCAATGCTCCTAGGGATTCCCTATCTTATCGAGATTGCATTCGTTGCGGGGGTCAGGGTTCTGAAAGCAGGGAAATCACCTATGAGAACAAATCTCAGCAAGCTAACCCCTAATCCCCTCCTCAGGACGCCAAGCAAATCCAGATCAAACTCTCAGGTCTCAATTCAAACACTCAAAAATCACTAGGCCGAATTCGATTACCAAAGAACCGTTCAAATTTAGACAACTCGTCACAGAGTAGCCAAGCACATAAAGCATTTATAACAGGTCCAATCTAGGACCACACAAAACTCAGATAACACAAAAATAACACGACCAATTTATGGCTCAATAAAGACAATTAAACTTTCAATTTGAAACCACGTCCAATTCAGGACAATCATAGCAAGCACCCATGCATGCACGCTCAATCATGAGTTTCGGCTTAACAGCCGATTTGACCCGTGTCATATAGGGGCATCAGGTTCGACTTGCGTCGTAGACGCCTCAGGGTCTGTGTCGTAACCCGCGTGTGGGACGCCTCAGGTTGGCACCTTATCACTCCAGCACCCCGCGTCAAACGCCTCAAGGCGTGCTATGCCTCGACCCGTATCATATAGGTATCTCAGGTCGTTACACTTATCTCTTCAATTCCCCGTATCATATAGGTACCTTAGGGCCATCCTCCATGGCTACGTATTCCGTCAATGGCTACATTTTACGCTAATTCACAATGATATGCAATCACACATGCAAAAATTCTTTTGAGCAAATATGTCTTTCAGGCAATTCGCACTCGCCTTTCAGGCAATTCACACACGCCAATTTGCACTTGCCTTTCAGGCAATAAAACCAATCAAATTCATTTGGGCAAAATCGTCAGCCAGATATGTGTTGACACCTGATTTTTAATCACATTTTCTCTTTAAAAAATTAATAGAAAATCTATAAAAATTCACAAAATTAAAAAATCAACTTTGGGAACCTTGGCCAAATCTAGGAAATTATCTTTGAACAAAAAATGATTTTTCATATTTTTAGTATTTTTCACTATTTTTTATTTTATTTTCGAAAATTCATAGAAAATCAAGAAAAAATGAGAAAATTGAAAAATCAACTTTGAAAGCTTTGGCCAAGTCTAAGGAACCAATTTTGAACAAAAAGTGATTTTTCATATTTTTCATATTTTTTAATATTTTTTTGAAACATAAAAAATACTTAAAAATTCGGGAAAAATAATATTTGATGCCACAAAAATACAAAAAAATAGTAAATGTTTTTCTTTTAATTCCCTTTTCATGTTGGCCATCACAAATTCAAAAAATACAATTCGGGGTCATGTGTTCCTTCACGAGCATAATCTCAAATCAGCCCTAAAAAAATCCAATTCAGGTCATTTTATTTTTATTTTTCACTTTTAGGAGTTGTGACATTATCTTCTAATAGTTTGAATTTTCATCTTGGCCCAATGTACCTAGAATGACTCAATTTTGTAAAAGGGGTTTAGTTGAATTTTGTATTAAAATTTTAAGGATTAAAGTGCAAATACCTAACACTTGAGGGATTATTTTGTAAATAACTAAAAGAAGAGTTAGTAGAGAAATTAGAATAGAGAAGGGAAGATGGAGAAGAATAGATGGAGAAAATAAGATGAAAATAGAGAAGGGAAGATGAAGATGAAGAAGAGTTAGTGGAGAAATTAGAATGGGATATAGATATGGAGAAAGGAAGATGAAGATGAAAATGAAGAAGAGTTAGTAGAGAAACTAGAATGTGAGATAGAGATGGAAAAGGGAAGATGAAGATGAAGAAGAGTTAGTAGAGAAATTAGAGTGGGAAATAGAGTTAGTGGAGAAATTAGAATGGGAGATAAATGAGTGGGCTATAAAAGGAGGAAGAAGAGAGCTTGGAGTGGGTGTATTTTTTTGGAGAGAAAATTTGAAATGTTTGAGAGAGTTTTGGGAGATTGAAAAAAAATCAAAGAGGAAGAAAAAAATAAAAAGAGAGAGAATTCTTTTCTAAAAGAGAGTTTTGAAGATGGTGGGAGTTTAAATCTAGGTATAACCATCACCAATTTCTTTACCGATCAACACAAGTCACAAGTTCATCCCCGTCGTTCGAGCCACAATCTTGATCCATAAGGTGACACGAGGTCCGAATTCGGTAATCAAATCCGTCAAATTAGGTAACGATCCTAACCATTAAAACCTTCGAAAATGTCACTATCTCAATGGATTGATTTAAATTTCGATTATGCCGTGTTATATTCACATGTCATATTCGTATTGCAATTTTCTGCATTTTTCGCTTAAAAGATCCGAATCTCAAATTGTGGCAGATTTTGCCCCATACTTGGTGGTGTAAAGATCTCTTGTATTCCATCTCTTATATTTTAATTTCTGCACCATCAAACCCCAGAATGGAAAGGCCAACTCACCCGTTGGAGGTTCTTTATTTATTGCCTTTATTTTCTACAATTTAATTTCTATACCATCAAACCCCAGAATGGATAGGTCGAGGTAAGGCTGAACCACCCACTGGAGGTTCTTTCTCTATTGCCACCATCAAACCCCAGAATGGGAAGGCCGACCCACCCGTTGGACTTTATTTACTGCCTTGGAGGTTACCGTTGGAGGTTCTTTATTTACTGCATTTACTTTCTGCAATTTAATTTCTGCACCATTAAACCCCAAAATGGGAAGCCCAAGCATTCAAAAATACAAAAAAATGTCATTCATGTGCATTTCATATAGTATAGCTCATGCATACTTTGCCATACCGCATACGTATTCGTATTGTCATTTATTCATGCATATTCATGCAAAAAAAAATGCAAAAGAAAAATCCCAAAAACTAGAAAACGGGCCATTTCAACTGGCCAATCCTATTTTTGTTGATTTTCCTTCCTAATCTTTTCAAAATGATGATTTTCCCCCACATAGGCAAATTGTCTTGAAAAATTTCATGAAATTCAGAAAAAATCCCAAAAATTAGAAAATGGGTCATTTCGACTGGCCAATCCTATTTTGATGATTTTCCTTCCTGATCTTTTTAAAAATGACGATTTTTCCCCTCATAGGTAAATTGTCTTGAAAAATTTCAGGAAATTCAGAAAAATCCCAAAAAATTAGGAAATATGCCATTTCGACTGGTCAATCCTATTTTTGATGATTTATTCATATGTCGCATCCTCATGTCTACGTTTGTATGCCGTACTTGCGTGTCCAGTTCGCATGTAACGTATATTTACGTTTGCATGTCATATTTGTATATCTATGCTCGCATGTTCATGATTGCATGTCCACATTTGCATGTATATATTCGCGTGTCTATATTTGCCTATTCACGTTTTGCTTATCCATGCACCCATTACTATCGCGACCTAAATATTTCGATCAGTGAGAAATTTTCAGGTTAACAAATCATCAAGTTAATTAGATTAACTAACCTAATACGGACTCTCCCAAACCCTACCGAATCGCAACTTTGATTTTTTTTATCACATGATTTTAGAATTTAGAGTCGCCACTAATCATTTTTTGGTAGGTCGATTAGAAACCTAAGTAAATTAGCGGGAGAACTAAATTACTTCTGCGAACCAGAGATTATGAGTTCGGGGACTTGGTTACACTAGTTAATTAAAACTAATGCCCTTTCGGTATCTTAATTCCATGGGTATCCTAATTTTGGCAACTCAGGCTTGGTTTACTCCTAAGGCTCTAGTAAGGTGTTCTCTTTTTGTATTTTTACTTTTCAAATGGAATGCATGGACGGTAATGGTGCATGGATAAGCAAAACGTGAATAAACAAATATAAACACGCGAATGTATACATGCGAACGTGGACATGCAATCATGAACATGCGAGCATAAATATACAAATATGACATGTAAACGTGAACATACGTTACATGCGAACGTGGATACGCAAGTACGGCATACGAATGTAGATATGAGGATGTAACATACGAATAAATCATCAAAAATAGGATTGGCCAGTCGAAATGGATCATTTCCTAATTTTTTGGGATTTTTCTGAATTTCCTGAAATTTTTCAAGATAATTTACCTATGAGGGAAAAAATAGTCATTTTTTAAAAGATCAGGAAGGAAAATCATCAAAATAGGATTGGCCAGTCGAAATGGCCCGTTTTCTAATTTTTGGGATTTTTCTTTTGAAATTTTTTTTGTTTTGCATGAATATGCATGAATTAATGACAATACGAATACGTATACGGCATGACAAAGTATGCATAAGCTATACTATATGAAATGCACATGAATGACATTTTTTTTTTTTGCATTTTTAAATGCTTCTCATTCTGAGGTTTAATGGTGCAGAAATTAAATTACAGAAAGTAAATGCAGTAAATAAAGAACCTCCAACGGGTGGATCGGCCTTCTCATTCTGGGGTTTGATAGTGAAGAAATTAAATGCGGTAAATAAAGAACCTCCAACGAGGGACTCGGCCTTGGCTCGGCCTACCCATTCTGGGGTTTGATGGTACAAAAATTAAATTACAGAAATTAAATGCGGTAAATAAAGGACCTCTAACGAGAGATTCGGCCTTGACTCGGCCTATCCATTCTGGGGTTTAATGGTGCGAAAATTAAATTGCAGAAATTAAATGCGATAAATAATGGACCTCCAATAAGGGATTCGACTTTGGCTCGGCCTACCCATTCTGGGGTTTGATGGTGCAAGAATTAAATTGCAGAAAGTAAAGACAATATATACAGAATCTCCAAGGGGTGGGTCAGCCTTCCCATTCAGGGGTTTGGATTTGTTAAGCAAAAAATGCAAAAAATTATAGTACGAATGCGACATGTGGATATGGAGACATACGAATACGATATGACATAATCGAAATTTAAATCAATCCATTTGGGCAACGAAATTCTCGAAGATTTTAATGTCTAGGATCGTTACCTGATTTGATGGATTTGATTGCTGAATTCGGACCTCGTATCACCTTGTGGATTAAGATTGCAGCTCGAACGACGGGAATAAACTCTTGATTTGTGTTGATCGATAAAGGAATTGATGATGATAACTCCCTAGCTTTAAACTCCCACCATCTTCAAAATTCTCTCTCTGTTTTTGGTAATTTTTCCCTCAAATTTTTCTTCAATCTCCCAAACCCTCTCAAACATCCAAAATTTTCTCTCTCCAAGCTCTCTTCTTCCTCCTTTTATGGCCCACTCATTTATCTCCCATTCTAATTTCTCCATTAACTCTTCTTCATCTTCATCTCTCTTTCTCCATCTCTATCTCCCATTCTAATTTCTCTACTAACTTTTCTTCATCTTCATCTTTCCTTCTTCATATCTATCTTCCATTCTAATTTCTCCAGTAACTCTTCTTCATCTCCATCTTCCTTCTCTATTCTCATCTTATTTTCTCCATTTATTCTTCTCCATCTTCCCTTCTCTATTCTAATTTCTCCACTAACTCTTCTTTTGGTTATTTATAAAATAATCTCTCAAGTGTTAGATATTTGCACTCTAGTCTTTGAGATTTTAATGCAAAATTCAACTAAGCCCATTTTACAAAATTGGGTCATTCTGGGTACATTGGGCCAAGATGAAAATTCAAACTATTAGAGGATAATGTCACAACTCCTAAAAGTGAAAAAAAAAAAAAATGACTTGAATTAGATTTTTTTAGGGCCGATTCGAGTTTATGCTCGTGAAGGAACATATGATCTCGAATTGTATTTTTTGAATTTGTGATGGCCAACATGAAAGGGAATTAAAAGAAAAATATTGACCATTTTTTGTATTTTTGTGGCCTCAAATGCAATTTCTTTTCAAATATTTTCCTAATTTCTGAAAAATATTAAAAAACGCAAAAAATATGGAAAATAATTTTTTGGTCAAAATTGGTTCCCTAGGCTTGGTCAAGGTCCCCAAAGTTGATTTTTTAATTTTATGAATTTTTATGGATTTTCTATTAATTTTCGAAAATAAAAAATGTTGAAAAATACCGAAAATATGGAAAATCAGTTTTTGGTCAAAATTAGTTCCCTAGGCTTGTCCAAGGTCCCCAAAGTTTATTTTTTAATTTTATGAATTTTTATGGATTTTCTATTAATTTTAGAAGAGAAAAGATGATTAAAATTCAGGTGTCAACAGCTGCCCCTCTTTGAAAGGAAGCTCGGTAGAGGTTTATTTCAAAGACGAGATGACACCTGAATCCTAATAGACTCAACCTAAAAAAATACAAAGAGTCGTGACATTTGATCTCCAATATCTCTCTATGTAAGTTCTAATCAAGTCTGGGTTTGCGGAGCCTCTTATGAAGTAAGGGAGAGATAGAGAAGAGAGTTTACCTGACACTTACCTGCCCGTTATATGGCTGTTGCCGGACATAAATGCTCTTTGAACATGCACCCAAAGATTCATCCTAAGGATACTCTAGGGAGGTTAAGTTTTGACCCGTATGGTAGGTCAATCCATGACAGAATTCCTATTGAAAGGATTCTAGTGGCGATCTATCCTACTTAGAAGATTCGCCTACATTTTGACTCATATGGTGGGTCATACCATGATAGAATCTTGATGAATGGATCCTACTGAGTGGTTTACCCGATGTAGGTTTACCGAAGAAATGCTTGTAAGAAGGATTTTGAACATGGTTCACCCAATGTGGGATCTACCGAAGGAGTGCCTGTAGGAAGGACTTGGTGCCTGTAGGAAGGTCTTTTGAAAACGGACTGTTCTGTATTGGAGTTTCTAATGGAAGGGCTCCAGAGACAGGATACCATACTAAAAGGGTTCGTTTATGTGATGCCTGCAAGTCAGGACTTCAAAGTGGACCGTTCCGTATTGGGGTTTCTAATGGAAGGGCTCCATGACTCGGCATGTCCTAAATGTCATCCTTTTTTAGGCAGACAGAAGAGGTATTGACTGACAAGATGACGGTGCCAATCTGGGATCTGGGGAGACCAGAAATCCCGTAGAAGCTCAAACCTGATTTAACTTATCTTGAAGGGTGCCATTCTGGGATCTGGGGGGACCAAGAATCCTACAGAAGCTCAAACTCAATTTAACTTACCTTGAAGGGTGTCATTCTGGGATCTGGGGAGACTAGGAATCCTGCAGAAGCTTAAACCCCATTTTTCTTACCTTGAAGAGTACCATTCTAGGATTTGGGGAGACTAGAAATCCTACAGAAGCTCAAACCCAATTTACATTCTCCTGTCGCTTTAGGGATAAGCCAAAGAGGCAGAAATTAAGAACACGAGAGTGGGTCGATCGTGAACTAATGAAGGTCTCATGAGAACATGTCGTTCACGCGTCGAAAGGGTTTAGAAAACTTACCTGGGTCTTCTGAGTTAATGATCAAGGTATAGGCAGGCTGGCTGTGTCCTGCCTATTTGTTCAATAAGTGACTGTATGTGCCGCACTGGATTCGAACACCCTAACAATCATCAGAATTCATTCCCTTGAAAGGTTCAGGCTGAAGATATACTTACCTGCAGATTCGGAAGAAACACCAGGTGTTTTCTTGCCAACTAGGTTTGTTCATTCAACAATTGCCGAATGGATTTCGAGACCTTCATCTCAGTATAAAAGATTATTTGGTGGTTTAATAATTCGTAACTTTTTTCCTTTTTTAACATCAGCTCCCCCATTAAACGACAAATGTTGACTTTTTACTCAACATGCTCTTTCAAGAATTTTCCTTTTAAGGAGAAAGCCGCAAGACACGGATAAGCTTAGGACAGGACCAAGCGATAGCTCTGTCTCATGACGCTGTCGTTACTTAGAATTGGAAGATTAAACTGATACATTGGAAGTTTCACAGTAATGTACAGCAGATATGTACCGCGAATATGACATATTAGTGAGCAACATGCTTCTTAACATGTGGCTGATGAAGTCTCTTGTTTTGATTTTTTTCGAAAATAGTAGTTTTCTTTTTTAGATATGTAAGATTTAGTGGGTTGTGTTTTATTATTAGTTAATCTATATCCTTTTTCAAACTTAGAAATTCCTTAGGGTTTCTTAAGAAATAGATAGATTATATTATCTTGTAATTTAGCTTTTCAACTTTGGTGAATAATTAAATTAAGAGAATTTGTTATTGTTGGGTTTCATACGGGAAAATTCAGAATTTTTCATTAAAAGCAGAACAAGCGCAGCGGAACGTATACATAACCTGTACACGAATCTTGCTTAGAGGATATCCGTGCATTTCAATTAAAAATTAAACCATGCATCAAGAGGGTTCAAGGCTTACCTCAAGGAGTGTGCTTGAGTCAACTTGATCGCTATGTTCTTGAGCTCTACAAATGTCAAGCCTCTAGTTCTGATACACCACCAATCATGCGGTGACGGAAGATGAAGCTCACGGACATTTGCTCCACGGTTGTGCTAGCAACCCTTGAGATGCGACATACCAAACTCGATCTTTAATCACGAACCACCCAAGACCCTCAAGTGTTTCATGTGAGAACATTTCTCACACATGCACGAAAGAAAAACACACAAAGCTCACTCGAACGGGCAATGGAACTAGGTGGAAGAACTAAGGGAAATGTCCTCTTTCCCTTAAGCCCCTAACCCCTATTTATAGGGATTGGGATGGGGATAGGATTGGCCAATTCGGTTAGCCCTTTTCACCGCCCTTGCTGGTCAAAGGCAGTGGCCTCCTTTGACCACTAGCTGGTGATCTAGATTGACCTTGGTCAATTTCTTGCAATGCACTTCTATCCTATTGCAGTCTTCCCATTCCGTTTCCTGTGTCATTAGCTTTTCGTGTTTCATGATCTTATCACTTTGTCTAACGGGTAACAAATCTTATCATTTGACTTTTGTTGGATAAAAATCTTATCTCTTATCATCTTATGATTCATGTAGATATCACATCAGTATGACATCATGCTGAGGTCGTGCTTGCATTACATGTTTATCTATTTGTGATTAGAAATTAGAATCAAATTCTATTTGATCTAATTTCTTTTGACTATCTCTATAGTCATAATTACAAACACCTTTGCAATTCTGTCTTCAATTTCATCACATATTGATTATGGTGTGTGACATCCCTAGATTCACCACTGAGCTGACAATAGAACGTATACTAACTAATTAGTATTACCAAGAGAATTGATTGTCCCTAATCATTCTCTGGATCCTACAAGCCATGAGTGACATCTAGCAATATATCATGGCTATCTAGATAGTGTGAATATTGCAAGAACATAATAAACCTGTTAGCTTTGGTTTACAATGCAATTCGATCCTTCTGTCTTACCATGTTCCGATTAAACAAAGGCCATGGATTATAGTCAAGGCACCAATTCAATCATATGCATCAATCTATTTAACGTGTACTAACATGAGATATTCTCATCAACCCCGGCCATGGATTTTTCATGTACCGTCACAATATATAGCATAGGATATCATTTTCATACTTAAATAAGGAGACAACTCCCACAGTCGCACACGTTTGTGACTTCGTATGCGACCGAACCATGACCATTAAGTACAGAGGCGGATCGATGACCTGCCAATGTGCGCACTTGTGAACCATAGTCACTCGACATACAAGCCAACATCGTGCCTCAAGTTTATGGATCTTTACACCTAACTAAAGCAGGAACGATTAGATGTTGACCTTAACGAAACTTCCATACTTACTAATCGTTCAGTATGTGTCACGTTTAATGAATTTGATCGAACTTGTTTGACACGAACATCTGTATTCCAACTTAGACATCTAATGTTCGATGACTTGTGACCCGTCATCCCCATCAAGCATCCAATACTTAATGGCGAGGTTGCAAACACATTGGTCTCAATAGGATCATTGATATCCACTCAATGATCCATTGATTAGGAATAATTTAAAAGATCGTGTTTCACTGAAAGCTATCAAATATATTCTCAACATCTCGAGAATAGGTTCAACTACAACTGCTTTTATAAACTTCATTCATTTGGAGTCATGGGACAAAATGAATGAACACGTCTTGCCATTAATAAGATTGAAGGTACAATAAAATGTCCAAATATAACCATTGCATGATTGTTTTTAAGGCATACATTTAACAGTTATGTTGTTATGCATGTTTGTGTGTTTGAGATTACAGGCCGTGTTTTGCAAATTTCTATTTTTCTAGATTTGTGTTGACACCCATTTTTTATTTTTCTATATAGGATGCAATACAATTTCAAATGTGTACTTATAATGAGGAAGCTCAATAAATCAAGAAATTTCATATTCATCTGATGTGTAAATCTTCACTCATCAATCTAATATCGTCGGTTAGAATGGCTATTATTTTAAAATGGAGACGACTAATAAAATATCAAACGGGAAGAAAATATAACAAATACGACACGATAAGATATTTTCATCAATCATGTCACTACCTTCTTGACTTTTCTCACTGTAATGAACACCAGAAAGAAATTAATATTTTATTCCTCCAACGTCATTTTGTATTTGTTAATCAATAGTGTCATTTTTTTTACAGTGATTGACGACACAGATCGACTCTTTTTTTTTTCCTACACTGTGCTCTTTCCTAGAATTTGCACGTGAAAGAGACCCGAACAAGCTTAATAATTACTTGATACAACCTTCAGGTACAATGCAAACATTACAAGCCCATGATGTTTCGCTGTATATTTCAAATTTTCATTGCTTATAATTAGCTAGGGTGTGCAACGAAACCGGGTTTACCCGGTATCCGGATCGACCACCCGAAAAAATAGGGTCGGGAATCGGTTTCCATTCGAACCGGTTCGGGAACCCAGTTCAATTTTTGAAGAACCGGTTAGAACGGGTCCGGGAACCGGTCATCGTAAAACCCACCCGACCGTTTCTAGAATCATTTTACATGCTGCTTTAAAAAAAAAAAATCCTAAGTGAAGTGACTAAGCTTTCGCCAATATCCTACCTCACGCACTTGCAGTACACTCTCTCTAGGTAGTGTCGTCCCAGTTTTTACCGCAACCTAAGTAAGGTGAATATATTTTCTGGGCACCGTTGCTTTGTTTTCTTTAAGGAGGACTAAAAATATGAAACTGGGTAGACCCTGGAACCGTTGGCTTGTTTTTTTTTTAGGATGACTAAAAAAAAAGGAAACTAGGTAGACCCTAGAACCGTTGGCTTAGTTATTTTTTTTTTTTTTAGGATGGACTAAAAAATAGGGAAACCGGGGTAACCCTGGACCGGACCGAAAAACAGGGTCAGTTTCCACAAACAGTCCAAGAAAAACAGGGTAGGGTCTCGGTTCCAAAAATTTGGGAACCGGTTATAACAGGTCGGGTTTAGGGTCTAGGTCTAGACTCGACCACCCGACCCTGCTCACCCCTGTAATTAGCAATTAAATCATAGTAAAATTTCATGGTAATCTCTAGCAGACATGCACTGCCATAAAATGTTGCGCGACGCAGATGCTTTTAAACTTGTCGCTTAAGTCTTTACTTTCTAAGCTAGCGATTTAGTGAAAGAAAAATGCAACTCGAGTAGACATTTGCAGCCAATCAACATCAACTGACCATGGGCGAGACGTTTCCAATTTCCCTTTCATTCCACTCCAATTAAAAAAATGAAGAACATTTATCTTATTAAATATAGGCAATATTTTTACTAAACATATCACTGACAATTAGATCTTATCACGTCTTTTATGTTTCATGGCTGTGCTTACAACTCTTGTTTTGAAATCCTTATAACTCCCTTATTAAA
>JAGVVM010006634.1:0-10170 GCA_019149425.1 Psidium friedrichsthalianum
GAACGAGAAGCGAGGGGCCGTAATCTAATCATGTGGAGCTGCAAAAGTCAGTGGCAGTCGCCTATGCTCAGTGGCACGCAAATATTGCAGGTCCGACGTGGTCTCTCGCCACTGGCGAAACCTCGACCTACGTTGCTCCTCCCTTGCCTCACGTTTCGAAAGCACAAGACTCGAAAGCCCAGCGAATCTATCGTCACGTTGCTTGTTCAGGGGCTATTGAAGGTCCAACGTCATCACTTCCACAGAATGCATACGTGAACAACCAGCCTCCACCACTCTCTCTTGCGCTCTCTCTCTTCCCCGGCTACTATATAAATGCAGTTTCGTTCTGCCCTCCATACCATAGTCTGAACACAGTATCACTTCAATCTAGACCCTCGAATTCATTTACTAATACGTTTTTAACTTTTCTGCGAAGATCATGCCTCAGCAAACCAGGTGCGCTGCAGGGGGGGGGGGGTCCGGCGAGTCTAGGATCCCGACTTGATTTTGTTTCAGGAAATCTGTTGTGAGGAGGCTTTTTCCCCTGCCAACTATGTTCCTAGATGTCCACCGTGGTGTTTGGCAACGTAGAGTGTATGACCGAGGTAGAAGTAGCACGATTTCGATTGATCTGAGTTGTTTCATTGGTAATGGATAGTGGGATGTCATTGACTAGACATTGGTTGCGTGGTGAATATTGCAGGAACCAAGCCGGAAACGGTGCGTGTAAACCCCAGCCTCCGACATTCCTAGCATGGAAACACCGGTGCTTCCACATCCTTCTTCATCGCCTACCATCCCTCTCCGAAACCCGAAAGCAAAAGTATAGTTGTTGCTGAAGACCCCCCTAGGACAGGAGTGCGAGCTTCCAAGGCAAGGCATTACTTACACATGCTTGGCGTCTTGAACTATTGGATTGAAGTTTCCTACTAATAAGTGTTGTTTAAGGAATTGACCGGTGATACTTGTGATTACTTTAATTAAGTGCAGTAGTCCACATTCTAGTGAGGAATATAGAACTTTTCCGTGTGTGAACTAACGCTACTCTGTCACGTTGACAGTGCGCACCACTTTCACAGATTTCTGCTTTGGGCGTTCATCGGGCCAGCACCGGAGGAGGATCAATGGCAGACTCGCGATGATTGGGCTTTTGTTTGCGCCATTGCGGTCGAACTATCCAAAGGCCAGACTTGTTCGTGCAGATCAGCGACGGCGGCATCCGGTCAGTTAGGGCAACATCCTGCTCTCGGTGGCATCTCTGGTTCCGCTTTTTCAAGGAGTCACGGCCGGTCGAAGTCCAATGGTGATGACGTTCAGATGCCGGTTGTGGAAGTGGAAGGTGGCGATGTGGGAACGTAAGGTTGGTTGGCCTTCACCGAATACTCAAGGGCGGAACACTTGTCTAGGTTTTTCGGAATAGAGGTTAACATGCTCGTGAAGGGAACCGGCATGTATCCTCAAGAAGTCTAATAGAGTGAAGCATTCCTTACGCAAGTCTGTGTCCAATACCGTCTTAGTTTAGATCTCAAGCTATAGTTTGTCAATATATAACTCCTCCTCTCAAAGGCTATTTCAACGGATTATTCAACAAGGAGAACTCCTCCTGTGAAGGAAATACATACGGATATTCGACAAAAGCAGCATAATGAAGATAATTCGACGAGTTTGGATTCATTCCTTAAGACGAGTACGAACGCCAGAGAAATTCTCAATGCCACAGATTTTTGTGAACGAAAGTAGATCAACTTCAAATTAGCCCCTTCAAGTAAAATGATGGAAATCACCACTCGGCAATAACAAGGCTGGAGAATGAAAAGTGTTACCGAACATTTAATTATTGCCATCGGCGATAGGTTACCAATCAATTGACAACTAACTCACGAGCAAAATTATATCGTCAAAAAAGCGCTCCAATCATGATGGAACTATTTACAACCATGGATTTTATCCAATCACATCTAAACGTACAGACCAACATTGGAGAGGTTCGGACCTAAGAAGGACAATAGTGTGAGCTTAAAGGTCAGCAATCTGGGGCAGGCAGAAGGCTTATGACGTGCGGCGGAGGCATAAAGTGATAATGTTTAGCCTCTCAAGCCTACTTTTTCATTGATATCAACATGTTACATAAATAGATGCAATACAAGACGACTATTCAGGAAACAAATTACTAAATCAGTAACTAAATATATGGCAAATATACAAAAGGAAGAATATTCCCAAATATCCCTATCTAAGATACCGAATATTCCGTAATACTCCCCTCAAGTTGGCGCGTGTAGATGTCGAACGCCCAACTTGCGAAGAAGGAAGGAAAAACGATCCCGTCCCAGGGCCTTAGTGAAGATATCTGCTATCTGAGCTCGTGTGGCAAATGAACGTGATAATGATCCCTGATTGATGTGTTCACGAATAAAGTGACAATCTATTTCAATGTGCTTCGTTCTTTCGTGAAACACAGGATTGGCCGCAATGTGTTGCGGCTGGATTATCGCAGAACAAGTGAGTTGGCCGAGAACAAGTGATTCCAAGAGATGTCAAAGACCACGGAGCCAGATACTCTCGCTTACTGCGTGCGGCCCATGCTCGGTATTTTGCTTCTGTGACGACCGAGAGACTGTGGTCTGCTTCTTAGTTTTCCATGAAGCATGACAGCCTCCCCAAGTTATGTAGCCGTTTGATCGCCGAGTTACGGACAACTGGCCAATCGGAATCACAATAAGCTTGAAGCGCGAGCGAATTGGGTTTTAAAAAAATCCCTGCCCTGAGATTGCTTCAAATAACGCAGGACCCTCATAGCCAATCCCAATGATCTTGTCGCTGTTCATGCATGAATTGTGCAAGAACATGTAGTGGTAACTGGTTCGCGGCCTAGTGATCGTTAAGTATATGAGTCGACCAACAAGACGCCTATATGGGATGGATTTGCGAGAAGTCCACTAGAACTAGTAGAAAGGCGATGATGTTGCTCCATGGGAAATTGGGAAGGTCGTGAACCAGCATTCCACATTCTGTCAGGATATCGAGAGCATATTTACGCTGACTGAGAAAGAGCCGAGTCCATACGAGTAATTTCGATACCCAAGAAATACTTCAAAGGACCCAAGTCCTTAATGCGGAAAATGCCTATTTAAATAATCTTGAATGATCCGCATCGACTGGAGTTGTTGCCAACAATAAGCAGATCATCCACGTACACTAAGACGCCAGAAAATACATCACCACACATATAGGTGAAAAGAGAATGATCGGCACCGGACTGCTTGAATCCAAATTGAATAAGAGCATCATCTATTTAGCATACCAGTTGCGTGACGCCTGTCGTAACCCATAAAGTGACTTTCGAAGACTCAACATATCCCGACTTCGATGAAGAAAATCCCGGTGGTAGATTCATATAGACTTCTTCCTCCAGATCACCATGCAGAAATGCATTATTGACATCCATTTGGTGGATCTCCCATTTCTTTGCTACCGCAATAGCTAGTAGGCATCGAACCGTCACCAACTTAGCTACTGGCGCAAATGTTTCATTGAATCTACTCCTTCGACTGGGTAAAACCCTTAGCTACTAGCCGAGCCTTGTAACGCTCAACACTTCCATCGGCATGCCGTTTTATCTTGAAAACCCACTTACAGCCATAGCACGTTTTTCTGGAGGTAGCTTCTCGACCGTCCACGTTTATTGGATTCCAAGGCTCGAATTTCTTCAGCCATTGCAGCATTCCACCGAGGATCACGAATTGCATCATGATATGATTTGTGGCTCTTCATCCGAATCGTAGCCCTAGAAAAAGGCCTGTGACGATCATTAATTCCAGAATAACAAGATAACGTTCTATGGGATGGGACGTACCTGAGGATTTTGCTAGAGTGGGTTCTGAGGGGGGGGGGGGATTATATCGCGCAGTGTGAACAACGTAATCCTTCAGAAATCTCGGTGGATGTCGGGCTCGATCGGATTTTCGCAATTCCCTCTCTTCCGGCGCTGTCACTGCTGTGTTTGAATCCGGGTGGGTAGTGGTTTGACCCGGTGAAGTTTGCTGTTGCTGGTCCAAGACAGAAACTGGCCGATTGGGTGCGGATCCACCATGCTCCCCCTAACCCGAGACAATGTTGGGCCGGTTGCTGCAGAGACGGGTGCTCCTCCGAGCCAACGAAATCAGTAAATAAAAGTGAACTTGAATGTTCTGCCACTGATTTATCTTTTTCCATTGCAAACGGAAAAATATTCTCGCAAAATCATACGTCACGCGAGACTAAGAACTCCTTGGTTTTAAGATCATAGAGTCGCCACCCTTTTTTTTTTTCCATGTGGATAACCAATGAAGACACACTTTCTGGATCTCTCTTGAAATTTATCCTTGATGCGAGGACTATGGTGAGCATAACATAACGAGCCAAACACCCTCAAATTCGAATAATTGGGCAATTTACCGAACAATACCTCATAGGGGCTTCTATTACCCAATATTGGTGTTGGTGTCACGTTAATAAGATGCGCTGTCGTTGAGACACACTCTCCCCAAAATCGTGTGGGAAGTGATGCTTGAAATGACAATGCTGTCGCAATGTTGAGGATCTGTCGATGCTTCCGCTCTGCTCGGCCATTTTATTGTGGAGTGTTTGTGCACGACGTTTGATGGACAATCCCATTCTCAGAAAAATATTCCTGTAGTTCTCTCGACAAGAATTCTAATCCGTTATCGCTTCGCACAATTTTAACTGTACGATCGAACTGATTCTTGACAAGCTTGCAAAAACTCGTCAGAAAACGTCGTGCCTCAGATTTGTCACGCAATAAATATAACCATATCCCTCTACTGAAATCGTCCACAATCGTCAGGAAATAGCTTGCTCCAGAATTAGATTTCATCTTATAGGGCCCCCATAAATCACAATGAACTAATTGGAACGGAAAATCGGCTTTATTCATGCTAAGAGAAAATTGTGATCGTGTCTGTTTCGCCCTTAGGCATACATCACATTCTTTACTATCATTTTCACCAAAATCAATACCTTGAAACGTGATACGCCGTGATGGGTGACCAAGCCTTTGATGCCAAATGTCTACAGATTCACTTCCTATGACTTGATATGCAGTTGAGACGGCCGCCTTATGTCGCAAATAATAAACCCCCCCTCTGAGTTCACCCACTCCAAGCATCATCCTCGAAGTGTGGTCCTGGATTATACAAAAATTCAAGCAAAAAGTCACACGGCAATTCCAATCCTCCGATAATTTTGCAATCGAAATCAGATTGCAGTTAAAAGAAGGCACAAAAAGCACATTAGGAAGCACGAATGACTGTCCTATTTGTACTTTCCCAATTCGCGTGGCCTGCACAGTGCCACCATTTGGAATGTGCACCGAGGAGCTTCCTTTAATGGGAGACGATTCGATGAAATGATCAAAGCAACCTGTCATGTGCCTCGAGGCTCCAGTGTCCAAAATCCATTCTCCTCTCAAATTTACAGAATTAAATTTATTACCGGCAAGTGGTTCGGTATCGTTGTCCTCTGACCCGATCATGGAAAGCAACTTTTGGAACTGTGCCTCAGTCAGCCCTGGGATTGGAGTTGCGCTCTGAGTGGTCTGTGCTGCAATTGCACGGACTGGGCTGTGCTGCGGCTGTGTCCTGGGCTGCAGCTGCAATCTAGAGTGGGCCGGCCCATGCTGCTTCCACTGGCCCATTTCAGCCCCTTTCCTGCTGCCGTGAAGTCCAGCTCCTCTCCCAGCCAGTTTCTTTCCTTTCTCTTTTTCCCATCCAGGTGGAAGACCGTGTAACGCCCAACAATTGTTCCTTGTGTGCCCAGATTTTCCACAGAAATCACAACTCAATCTGTTGTACGTGCTAGGCTGAAATTTCTTGCCTGTGTCAGAGCTATTTCCCTTAGCCAAGAAAACTGCTGCCTCCGGCTTGGTTTCGTGGGAACGTGCCACAGCTTTTTGTCGTTCCTCATGTACAACCATCGAGTATATTTTATTCAACGATGGCATCGGCTCAACGCTTAAGATGTTGGACCGAATGGTGGCAAACTCAGGGTCAAGTCCCATGAGGAATTGATATCCCTTCTCCTTTTCTTTTTCCTCCACAAAACCACCAATTGCACCACAATTGCAGTTCGGAGTTTCGAGATAATTCTCGAGTTCATCGCAAAAGATCTTCATCTTCGAATAATACTCCTGCACCGCCTGTCCTTCTTGTTTCAGTAGGCAAATCTCAGACTTTAATTGATAAATCCGAGTCTGATTGCCCTGCGAATACCTCTCCTTGAGATCGTCCCACAAGTCCCTAGCGTCTGTCGCACATGCAACGCCGGCTTGCAGCTCCTCCTCCATCGTATTGAAGATCCATGCTATTAGCATGGAATTACACATCTCCCATCTTTCTCGATTGGGATCATCCTCGCCGGGTTTCCGAAGAGAACCATCGATAAAAGGCAACTTATTCTTCGCCTTTAACGCAATGCGCATGGCTCGCGACCATGTCAGATAATTTTCCCCATTGAGACGACACGCAATGAGCACATTGCCTGGGCTATCCGATGAATTAAGGTGATACATTGTAGGCACCACCAATCTCACGCGGGATCCATCACCGGATTCCACAAGATCGTTGACATTCGACATCTTCAGTAGTCGATACGCTGAAAAACGAAGAACGACGCAATCGGTACCAGAATGTCGGCGCTCTAATACCATGATAATGTTTAAGCTCTCAAGCTTACTTTCATAGATATCAACATGTTACATAAATAGATGCAATACTACAACTATTCAGGAAACAAATTAACTAAATACAGTAACTAAATATATGGCAAATATACAAAAGGAAGAATATTCCCAAATATCCCTATCTAAGATACCGAATATTCCGTAATACTTTTCTTTTTCGTTCCTCAGACAGTATTATACTGTGATATCTGGCACATTAATTCAGAGCCCAATTACTGTACAATCTGCTTTGCTGATCCAAGTAAAGAGCAAATATTCCAGCAATTATCTCTTCTGATTGCATGATTATTAGCTAAAATAGCATAACTTGTTATGGCTCGTCTTAGAGCCATGATTGCAAACACCTTGCGCCACTCATTCTCAAGAAACTCATGAGGAATAATCATAGAAAATTGGTAAGCTGGAGAGAAGTTAGCTTATGTTAAATAAATAGACTACTAACATCTCTAGAAGCAAATGTTAAGTTACACTCCACACATAGAGTACACTGGGCATCAATTGCATATATAGTACATGAAGTTCTGAATTGTCCTAAAGAAACTAGAGCTAAGCTTTCATTTTCGCGCAAACAATAAATAGAATGCTTCATAATTGTAAGATCATTCACGAGAATATGACTTCACAAGTAGAGAGAGCTGCTCGATGCGCAGGAATCAACGTCTATAAAACAAACCGAGTGAGCATTTGCCCCGAAAGAAAGCCACATGAACGATCCTTACCATGCAACTCTTGATAAAATGCTTGCGTGAAGTTTCAGGATTCTTGAACATGGAATGTATGACCGCGTGAACATTGTCTCCACTAAATTCCTTCTCTGCTCATGAACCAATGACATTGTAATATGGAACCTTGGTCCCGACATCTAAAACTTAGATAAAAAAGAAAGATCAAAGAGCCGGTCAACGCTAAAAGCCCAGTTTCGCTTTCGCGGTAAGGTCCAATATGATATTTTGGTCCGAACCAAGCTCATCAAGTCTTAATTCCTTGGCCAGTGGAGCTCCCGTGCGTCATATTGAATTAATAGAACATTGAGAAGAGCACGGGCCCAAAAGGTTAAGCTTTTACTTGTACCAGCGCCGCGCCCTCAGCTCTGCCTTGGTACTTTGTTTTGCTCTGTTTTTGTTTTGTCATCCTCGGTTCAGTGCTCCCTCTCGGCTCCGTTCAATATAAGGTAAAGCTCTCTATGTAGTCGTGATTTGATTGTCAAGCCGACTCCAAGCCAGCCGTAGTTGAAACTCGAGGCAGTACTGTGGCTTTAACTCTTAGAAACGGCACTTAAAAGAAGCGTTTCTTTCCTGCGCGTTCATGGAATACTGGCAATTTGATTCTCTTGTGGAGAGACTATTGAATTTGCATGTTTCTACATACTCTGAATCTGATGAGCCTCGTTCGATAAAAAAGAAAAAAGAAAAAAAGGGGTGGCCACAGTCAAGAAGGCATCTCGATTAACACTCCCTTTTGGACTACAACCAAAAGAAAAAAGCAGCCGAGATTTACATTTTAGAATCAAAAGATATGGCCACTGACAATCCCATGCAACCACAGATAATTCATATTATTCTTGTTAAGTCATTCTAGATCAGCATGCACATCCGCCTCTTTATCTACAAGCAATTTTGAAAGGTCGGTACAAAGCAAAAGAGATATGATAAATCAATATTATCGTCAAGAGGAATTATGGCGCGCACAAGCACACAGAAACCAGAAGACGAAGAAAGATTGGGGTTTGGGAAACATGATACAAAATCAAAGAAGAATAGAGCTGAGCAATTTTTCGATGAGTGAGTCCCTCATCATTACAACTTGTAATCAAACGTTACCTTTCAATTTTTCGATGAGTAAGATTTTATTCAATAAGAAGCACATAAGCAAGCGAGCAATCCTATTACAAGATTAAAAAAAAATTGAAAGCTCCAAGAGCAAACTGTAATGCGAGGACCTGAAAGGATAGAGCTTCAACAACCGAATCGAGCTTAGTGCTTGGTGATGCTCAACACGTGGAAGAAGTAAGTAGCCTGCGAGTCCGATTCAACTCTCATTCCTGATTCTTCCAACAGTTGTAGACTATCCTCGAAGAAATGCCACTCCAATCCTGTGCACAAAAAAAAAAACATGTTTAAAGTAAATGCGTCATTACGACAACAAATTTGAGGTTTTTGTAACTTGATTCCCCAAGATGTATATCGTTTGTGCCGCGATAGGGACATTCAATTGATTCGTGCTATCAAAAAGTCAAGTAAGGCTTCCTTTTAAGTTATTGATGTATCAAATAGCCATAAAAGCCACGTAGATGCTCATATAGTATGAAGTGCTCTCAATAAGTAAAAATTGTAAAATGCAAGAAATATGGGAAAAACTCGCAAACACGATTGTACCTTCTTAAGATTGATCATCATATATATATATTTATACCGACGTCTCATCTCTTCCATCTTGATAAGTAAGATATAATCTTTGATTCCGTGCACTCAGACATCGTAAACGCAAAGTGCCATTCAGCATCCTCGGAGCCCTCGCTTTTAATCCGTTCTACCGGACTGTCCGAAAGTTCACGCCCATAGAGGTCCTCTGCTAGTGATCCAAAGACAAATAATTCTGATAGGTTCTTCAAGTTTGAGATATCAGGTGTGGTTAGTGACGGGCAAAATCCAATGCGAAGCGTTGTGACACCCGAGGGAATCTGCGGAATGCATTTCAAAGCAGGGCATCCGACTAGCTGAAGAGTCTTCAAGTGAGGAAGCGCACTTGATTCAATAGGTAGGCTGGTAATGCTGCGGTGAGCCAGGGTCAAAACTTCCAATTTGGATAATCTCCCAATCCACCAAAGCATGGGAACTTGCGCCAACTGAGATGGAACAGGCCCTGCGGTGACGAGCAACAGTAGTTTCAGATTGATCAAGTTGGAAAGATCGGGGTCCGCCATTGGAATAAAAGATACGATTGCCAGGGAAATCAAGCTTTCTGGAAGCTTTGGGAGGGCTGATATATCCTTTAACTTCAGTACTTTTAGATTCTCCAGACTTTCCATAGAGTCGGGTAACTCGGTGATTCCTACACCGAATAGATCCAATTCAGTCAATGACCGTAATTTCGTAATGGAGCGTGGAAGTCTATCCAATCGACGGCACCCAATCAAAGATAAGTTTTGGAGATTTGTCAGCGTCCTAATAGAGTCAGGAAGGTGTGTAATCTCTGTGTAAACCAACGAAAGCGTCAATAGCGAAGTTAAACCATTGAGTGAATCCCCTTCTTTTGCTGACGGTGAAATCTCAACATGAGGATTTTCCGAGTTTCTCATACCCCACCAATCGGGAATTTCTCGTATACCACAACTGTCGAGGAGAAGTTCCGTGAGAGATGGCAATCCACCCAGCTCTTTTGGCAGATAACGAAGACGTGCACAATAGCTCAAGTTCAAGAAAACCAAGCGCTTTAATTGACCGATTGAC
>JAGVVM010006635.1:0-26778 GCA_019149425.1 Psidium friedrichsthalianum
AATACTGACTCTCGCGGAGATTGGTCTAGTTCGAATTCTAACCAGTGGGATTGAGACTTTTTTAATCCAAGTCCGACCCTTGCCTTTCTGCTTTTAGCCGTAGTCCTAAGGTTTGATAATAGCGCCATTCCCAGTCATAAAAAAAAAAAAAAGCAGAAGCGTGGGCCGAGGTTTTACCTTTCTTAACTTGGACGCGTATATAATCAAGACATCAGAAGACCCTCTCCTTTTTTTTTTTTCTTTTTGCCTCTCCTGTGGGTATCGTTTCAAGGAACTAACAACTCCATCTCTTACTCTCTGGTCCGTTACCTCCCTTTGTCGGACTTCTGTGTCCCCGTCACTCAGCTGAGTCTAGTTCACCAGCTTTGATAGCAGAAACCGCGCGAGATTCTTAGCAAGTTGCTCTTCAACATTTACTATTTTTTGCAATTGACGCGACGGTCAATCGGTGGCGGTTAGATTCTGAGTAGTCTCAGCCTGGAAACGAGTGAGTACCTTACTTGTTGGTAGAAATCGTTACTTGCACACTGAGTTGATGCGGCAAGTGGATTCTCTAATTTATCTATTACTCCTTGCGATGCAAAACCGGGAGGGTGGATGACCGCGGGATGAGTTCTGGTTTCCGATTGCATGTCGTAGATTCCAGTAGAATAGAGACCTTTGAATTTGGGTGAGCTGAATCCACGTTCGGCTTATGGTGGTTGGTGTTAAAATGCGGTCTTGGATATGTAAATCTAAGACCGAAGGGGGTGGCGTGCAAATGAGGTGTGAGGACAGCTGCAATTTTCTTCATTCTAGCTGAATCAAACCTCGTGTTATCGGATTGGGTGCAGAGAGGTCGAAACAGCGAGCTTGAGGCGTGAGCTGCTTGGTGGAAGATAGATAGATTCGGTTTTGATGTCTTAAGATTGTAACAGTTCGCGTGTTGTCCTCTAGATGCAGATGACAGTCTCGGATGTCAAACAAGTTACCCCTCTAAGTTGCCCACTAGTTTATGCGGTGTTTGGGGTGGCATCAGTGAGTTGGGCGAGTGGAAATTCAGTACTGGATGCTTTCGATTTTTTGGAGGAAGGGGTATTAGAGGGTGTGTGGTACTCATGCGTATCCAGAGGGACTAATGTGTAAATTTGAGCAAATGTTGATCCTTCTCAGAGAAAATGCCGGGTGGTGTACTGCGAGGGAGTTGAAGCCGAGAGGAAATAGAGCAGAGTCTATCCTACACTGAGTTGCATGTCGATTCAGATGGTGTTCTAGACTCCTTCGCACGCAGGGTCTATGATTTTGAGACTAGAAATTTGATGGCGGAGATGAACGACGAACGTTGTTAGGAGTGGAATGCGAAGCTCGGCAAATGCCAAGAGGTTGGGAGCGGTTGTTACGAGCTCGGGTTTTTGCTCCTGGAAGTTGTGAGTTTCGTTATTATTCTTGAGGGCCAAATAAGTCGAAAGTGTGGTCGTGTTGGGATATCGAGGGGCTTGTGGGATTTAGATTATCGAAAGACAGGGGTTGCGGAGCATGAATGTATGTTAGATTCGTAATGGAGTCCCATACTATTGTTGAATTTGTACGATCATTTCGTTAGGCTGAGTAGATGAACAAGTGGTGGCGAACTTTGTATTGCTCGAGCTTGTGAAAATACATGAATTACCTCACATGGGTAGGACTAGGAGTTGGCGCAGCATTATGCGTATATTCGAAGTACTTGGCATATAGGACAGTAAATATTGGGCGAAATTCTAGATTATAGCTCATGGCTAGCATTAAGCGTTAGAACTAATATATATTAGAATAAGTTGGTCCCAAGTCCTACGAATGTTTATTTACATGGGAATTGTATCTTTGTGTGGTAGCAAGAAGTTTAGGAATGCAAGTACAACATTGTATGTCTTAAATTTGGGGAAAAGTACACCTTAGTGCTAAAACTTGTGTACGGTCGTGCCTTTAGTGCTAAAACTTTCAAAACGTTTACTTTAGTGCCAAGTTCGTAGAAAATCGTGCACTTCAGTGTCAATCCGGCCAAAATCCGGCCACATGAATTATGTGGATTTTTCAATTTGTTTTGTTATCTTATGTGGCAAATTTTCAGAAGCAGTTGCCATGGTGGAGGGGGAGAAAAGGCTCTGGTGCAGCCATGTCAGCAACAATATCCATCGTTGGTCTCAAGAAATGAAAACGACGTCGCTCGATCGCACGTCGTTAGTCTCCGTGTCCCACCATTGCTTGCTCCTCGCCGTCGCTCCCTCATTGCCATCCCTCACTGGCCACAATTGCTCACTCGTCGTCGTTCCTTGCTCGCTGCTATCCCTTGCTCGTTGCCTTTGCTCACTTGCAGTCGTCCTCGCTCGCCGCCGTCGCTTGCTCTCTCGCCATCCCTTGCTCGTCGCTGTCACTCGCACACTGCCGTCGTTCACACAGCATCGCTCGCATGTCGCCATCGCTCATACGCCGTCGTCGCTGGCAAGTTGCCGTCGCTCGGGTTAGAGTTTGTAATTTGGTGTTGAATTTAGGGATTTAGGGTTTGTAATTTGGGGATTTAGGGTTAGGGTTTGTAATTTGGGGATTTAGGGTTTATGCTTGGATGGATTTAGCTTCAACGATGTTGTTTGCTCTTTAATTTCTAATTAGCCTCCGGCAGAGCCACGTCGTCTTCCACGTAGGCTTTCCGGCGAGCCACGTATGCTTCAGATGGAACTTGGCACTGAAGTGAACGATTTTCAAAAACTTGGCACTAAAGTGAACGTTTTGAAAGTTTTGGCACTAAAGTGCATACCGTACACAAATTTTGGCACTTGAGGTGTACTTTTCCCCCTTAAAATTTGCATTGATATTGCATATGTGCATAGTCGGACATGACGTGTTATTGGTCGAACAAGGCACCGGAAATGGGCCTTTGCACTCGATTTTATTTATGCCCCATGGAGTTTATGGGAAGACCATGTTGTGTGACTGGGTGTCTTGCTGCGTGACTGGACCGGTCTCGGAGGCGGTACGAGACAATCTCGAAATTATATAACCATGTGATTAAGTCTCGTTGAGAGTCAATTAATGTGCCTCATATGCGTGAAGTCACGATCATATTCGATGGTATGCTTTTGTATTACGGCTTATATTGGGCTTCAAAATGAGCAATACGTCTCACCACTCAAAATTTAGAAGTTCATCTATTGTTGTTCGTTCTTTCAGAGGAGAAATTAGTCGGCGTTTTAGAAGTGGAACTTGCTGAGTTTATCTCACTTTTTTTTGTTGAAAATTTTCTTATAGGTAAGTGGCTTGGTGCAGCAGATGATTGAGGAGTTAGTAGTCAAGTTAACCATGTGAGTCTTTTGGTTGGAACTGCGGTCCTCAATTTTTGAATAGCGAGTAGGCCCTGGTGATTTTTTAATGCCACCTAACGTATTTCCCAAATATATGTAAAATGAACCTGACGTTTGTCGACCATAGATAAATAAAATACCGTGCTTTTATTTTTCTATTTGTTATCTCTTTAAAAATTTAAAACTTCAAGCCGATAGTATATGTGAAGAACCTAGGACGCTACGCTCTGACGCAGGATCACGTGACCTGAGACGCGACACGGTGCCATAGGTCCATTTGTAAAAATAAAAAATTAAAAAGATTATAAAAAGAAAGTTTAGGCTTTGAAACTCTAGATCAATTTGTAATTTATGAGAGTTATAGGTCGAAAATGATCTAATATGGGTCAAAAATAAATTTCATGCATGGCCTAATTTTGACTCATTTAATTACACTTTTAACCTTTTTGACTCATTTTTAGTGAGTCATTCAAAAGTTAATGATCTATATAAGACCCATTTTATACAAAATATGGATCAAATATGGATCTTTGACCCATATTGACGGTTCTACTCCGAATCACCCCCGATGACTCCGTAGTTTGCCGTGGCCCAGTTTTTCTCTACTCATCAAATCGCCGAGGGGCCTCCCTACCTGTCCACTCCCTGTCCACTCGAAACCTCCTTTAATATCATTGATGTTCATATGCATTATTTGATATTCTATAATTTCCTCAACCGATGTCGTGCATGCTGGCCCTTGCTCGTGTATAGTCTTCCACACTGACGTAAGACTTCTCACCTAAAAATCAATCCAGAAAGGAGAACAAACTAAAAGAAGAGGATGAAAACCGGATAATTATTCCATATGGTCCATATAACCACATAACACAAGAGTCAAGACATATAGACCGCTACAACATCGCGTAATCAAACAACCATGTCAACAACCGTGTCGCTATAAACATAAAGCTCAAAGATGCTGAGAGATGCGAAACACTCAGAGTGCTTTAAGGATTTCATCAGCACCGGAGACGTGTGAACTCCCCCCGGATTCGATGTTGGCTACCTTCACCTTGAGATCCTCGACCAAGAGAGCATATCTCTTGGAGCGAATACCGAGCCCTTTGTCGCTTAGGTCAAGCTCGAGGCCAAGAGCGCAGGTGTATTTCGCTGCACCATCTGCCAAGAACTTGACATGCTTGTTCTCGGGGTAAGTTTTCGCCCACGCCTTCATCACAAATGAGTCATTCACTGAAAAGTAGGACCAAAATGAGCATCACGGGTTTCAAGGGGAAAAAAACCGGTAGCTAACATAATTTATTAACCGGATGATGGCACAAGCTCTTTGATAGACTCCAAATGACATCTAGCACTTGAACTATGGAATCAAATATAGAATTCGCTCGGCCACATATCCTTGGTAGGGGGTGCAGGTTCAGACGTACAGTCAAGAGAAGTAACTCATACGAGAGCATTAAGAAAGCCATAATTTCCCTAATGACAGTGCAATGTTTCAATTCAAGCTCTTTCAAGTGTCCTAGGACCCAGAAACTTTCTTCTTTTCTGACTAGCTTTCCATAGTAGTTCCCAAAGCAGGGTCTTGAACTCACCATGTCATTAGCAATACAGCAGTTAATTCATAAGCACAAATGTTAAGTGAAATGTAAAACCACGTGGTCCACTCAGAAAGAGGGTGCGCAAATCAGTAATCTATTTAAAAATTCCTAAGAAGACTCCGGGCCAAGATGATCCTGCAGATAGCAAGCATCTCTTTTGACCACAAGGCACAGTCTTAGACAGAAATTAGACTTACACCAACTACACCACCAAGACTGAAGGCAAATGGGTTTAGCTATCCAGGCTAGTTTGTAACTATTTAATGGATTTTCATGGGTGGCAAGCGGATCTTATGCAGTGGGATCGACGCAGAAAAAATATTGAAAACGAATTGGTCATCAACTCACTGATGCCTCGCAACAACCGCTCATAGTCAAATGGGTAATACGGCCAACTAATAGTTTGACAAGCCACTGGGCAAAGAAAGCGATGCCCAAACAAATGGTCAACTACTGACAAATGCCTCATGCCAACCCACTCAAAGTCAACACATCAGAGTCCCTTTTGCATTTCCTTGTAATCTCCAGAAACCAGTACAGTCCCTGATCAGCGTATTATTAGATTATGATTCTCGATATTTGCTGAAACCGCTATAGTTGACTAGTCATTGAAGATAAGCTTCTTTACCCGTCAATGACCAGCAGATGCACTGCGCTCCATTTACTCAATCAAAAGGACGAAAACATGCCAAACCCAATTATGTTTAAACCTTCAAACAAAAGCATCGGCGGTATTAGCAGAAATGACGATATTAGATGACAAAGAAAAGAGGAATGATCGTCTAGACACACTAGAAAAATGAAAGAAATGGCAAAGAGACGAAAACGATGAAGGACATACCGCTGAGACACAGAATCTCATCCACACCCTTTGGATTTTAGCAGCTCTGCCTTCTCAATGAAGCTCGGCACGTGCTTCAAACTGCAAAAATCAAAGCTACATGACAATGGCTTCTTGCTATCACGGGACGAAAATCCCCTACCTACTACAACCATTTAGCGCAAACAAATACGAAAAAAGAGAGTAAAATATGAGGCGATCACAAACTTCTCATTAATTGAACAGGTCGACAAAATTATAATGGCATAATGCACTATTCTCCAGACAAATGAAGCGCTTACGAACCATGACTTGCTTCAGTTCAAACATCTAACAGGCTCGCAATGATCGTACAAAGTTAATCGCATCAAATACCCCTCCGCTACTCGAGAAAACATAGAAAATTCTAGAAACAGAAAGATGAAATTTGTTGATTCGGCCAAAAGAACTCAACGATTCACTCTGCGATTTGCTCGTTTTCTCCGAAGACAACCGCAAACAGGCGACGGGCGGTAGAAAAATGGAAAAATAGGACAGCGACCGGAAAGAACCGGAGCAGACGGAAGGAAGCACTCGCGGGTATCACTGCAAGTCGGAGTGAAGGCGCCAGGGACGGCGAAGAGGACGACCTTCTTGCCGGCGGCGAGGGCGTGCACGGAGACCTTCTGGAGCTGGTCCTGCTCGTCGAAGTAGGCCAGCTCCCCGTCGGGGATGGCGTCGCAACGGCTATCGGAGCCATGATCGGGGACGTTCCTGGTCGGTCGGTCGCCTGAGACTGGCCGTTCAAGAGCGAGCTAAGGATCCCAACAGGAGCGCCTGTAATTTTGGAGCGGTGTCGGTACCCGCATATAGAGCCATGAGCGGATTCGTAAGGGGGCATTGAGTCGAATTTGATAGAGAGGGTTGGAGTCCGGGCTCCCGGAGGAGGTATTATCGGGTGCGGGCACCCTGCAAACGGCTTGCCACGTGTTTATTATACGCACTTTAGAATGGCAGAAGTACTGGACATTTTTAATAGAAAAGAATCACCAAAAATCTCAAATATGCTCAATCACATATTAATTTGTTTTTTTAAACATTAACCCCAACCTATGTAAAATGATTTTGAGCTTCCATAGGACGATTTTTCAATTAAAATAATGCAGTTCTTATTTCACTTAAGTCATAGGAGTATCGTGTCATATCAACGCTAGGAATGAGCAAGATGAACGATTGAATTAAGAATTGCTCGAAACCGGACCAAACAGGTCGATTGGATATGAAATTTCTCAAATGCAAACCTAAACCCAATATCAATGAGCGACTCAGCAGCAGCCACAGTCGCACACATACGCCTCTCTTTCCTTTCTTTCACAATCACGATTTACGGTGACATTTTTGTCAATGATTGAAGCACACTGACAATTTCATCAACGTATAGTAGAGCTATCTTTGGATGTACTTTCCGTGGGAATGGATGTGTGATTTGGCGCAGGCTTTCAACTTTCAAGCTCACATGTAACCACGAGCTTTTTTTTTTATTTGATCTTCTAATGAAAGAATAATAGAGAAATCCTTCATTTTTGGAAAATCAGTTTCGTTACCATTCAATCGGACCGCTTGGGAATTGATTCGGATGGGTTCTCGATCCTAGAAACTGAGAACCAATCCCCTGATCCGGTTCCAATTCCTAAGTGGAACATATCGGATCAGAACCCAAAACTCTTAGGTCTCCCGTTTGCCAACACAGACTCCACATCCGTCTCCTCTCCCCCTCTCTCTCCCTCCATTCAGGTATTCGCCTCTTCCTTGCTGCCACTCCTCCCTGCTTCAAGCTCCAAGCCAGCCCCGCTATCGAGGATGGGTTTGCAGACCCGGGACTTACATATGAAGATGCGAGTGATTGACGCGGTGCGTGTGCCTATGGTTGGGGAATTCATCGAACAACATGTGGGCATCGTGATTTGTTGAGAATGAAGAAGCCGAGCCGCAGAACGAGCAGGATGCCGCCCCTGACGCTTTGCCCAATTACTCGTGAAGGTAACAGTGCACCGCATCCGATTGTGGACCACAAAGTGATGATTGGTCACGAACAGCATCAAAGATTCAGACAAATCACGGCTCTTGAAGCCGGAAGCTAGTTGATTGAAAGCGACGAGAGCAGAGTCGGCGGCGACTAAGGCTATAGCGCCCCGCTCCCCCTTATAAATGCTCGATTTCTCTCTGTCTCTCTTTGCTTTTCCATCTCCTCTCTACTGGCACCTCCCATGATTAGCAATGGAGGTTGTCCCCAAGTCCGCACAATCTCGGATCGAGATTGATTTTGTGAGATTTCGTAGGATCATTACTAACTATTTTAAAATTTTAAGCTATTAAATAAATGTGTGGTTTAATAATTAATTACTTAACACTCCCCATCATGTTTAGTCATGTCATTTTATTTATTATTAAGCGTGGACATATTTAATTGGAAAGGCAAATGAGATCTGAAAATATTTGAACTCAGACATCCTACTCTGATATCATGCGAGATTTTGTGAGATAATTACCAACTGTTCTGAAAGGTCCACAAATCTCACATAATATCACATAATATCAGTCGAGTATCTCGAACAAGCCTCAATCCAATGGACCAATGCGCTTGAAGATATGCGGGGCGACGGACGAGGATAGAGATGGTAGTGCACCTCAAATGATCCCCACTCGAGAGGAATGACCGGTAACAAGTAGAGGAATTCCCTTGGTTAGGAGATCGAACTCTTCTCGTTGTTCGGATTTTGATTCGGGTGGCTCTGGCAAGCTTCCGAAGATTGGATGATCCCCGCCATTGTCGTGCAGGAGAGAGAGAGAAGAAGCGAAACTCAGCATTGGAGAAGAATTAAAAAAAAAAGGAGAAATATTTTAACTCGGTGGGACCCACGAGTTGGGTATTTTCGTCATTATAACTCTTACGAGCGTGCAAAGAATTGGGCTCAATACAAAAAAAAAAAAATCCAAACTTTAACATTTGTCCCAATTATATAAAAAGAAATTATCTCATAAAAAAATCCAAAGTTTTACTTTTATCTCAATTCTAGTGGCATAGTACCCAAAAAAAATCCTTAACTTCGTAACGTAAGTCTCAATTATATTTAAAGCTTTTTTCATATTATATTTTAAAGCTTTTTCATCAAGTAAAAAATCTAACCTTTTACTTTTGTCTCATTCTACCACCATTAATCTTTCCGTTTATGATCATCAATAATTAATTGTATATGGTATTTTCATGATTATCAACTTCTCTTTTGTTATCTGTTTCCCCTACACACTATCGAAAGATACAGAATCATTCAAGACGGCACGTTTCAAATTCTCTTCGGCACTCAATATTTGAGCTCGGTCCATGGCCTTCGAGATCTCACCTTGCCCACCACCATGGCCGACCACGAGCCGACTACAAGGGGCGATTGCAAGAAGACGGCTTCCTCTGTTTTTCTTCTTGATATTCAAGCTTTGTCCATGGCCTTCGAGATCTCGACCTCGCCCATCCCCATAGAAAAGATCGGATTTGGAGGCATAAGTCTTGTCCAAATATGGACGGGAAATGATTACGAGCTGCCGTGATGATGAAGGGGTGGCTCTGCCATGGACGGGGCCAACCACGAGCCAATTGCAAGGGATGAGAGAGCCGGCCGCAAGCGAGACAAAGGAGGATGGAGCTGATCATGAGCACGACAAAGGGAAGCTTCCATGGGTGAACAGATCTCTCTAGGTAGATTTTTTGTTTTGTCTTACTTTTATACTTTTGTTCCACATCAATAGATACATGTAAATTTGTAATTGGATTTGAGTTAAAAAAAAAACAAGTACCACCTTACCAGCTGATGTGGCTTAACAAATCACTGAATATTTTCTCGAGAGGAGGACAGAGAGTAGAGACGCCGAAATTTTCAAATAAGGACCTAAAATTTTCTCATTTTCTCAAATAAGAGTACGAAGTGAATTTATTTTAAATAAGGGCATGAAGTGAGAGTAATTTCAAATAAGGGCCTGAAATGGTTATGGAGTCTCAAAAAAAGGACTTGGCATGAAGGGCAATTTCGTCATTTCACCTTTTTATATTTATTTTTATTTTTTTTTTTTTTCTTGTTTTTTCCTTTTTATTTTTTAAATTTAAAAAGTTGAAAAAAGAACCCACAAATGTGTTTTTTGTGTGTGTGCATTTTTTTAAACAAAAAGAGAAAAAATAAAAAAAAATGACGAAAATGCCTTGAGAATAGCCCTTTTTTCAAGACTCGATGGCCACTTCAAGCCATTATTTAAAATAAAGTTCACTTCAGACTCTTATTTAAGAAAATGAAGACATTTCATGCTATTATTTGAAAAAATCAAGGCACTTTAGACTTTATTTGAATTTTTTTTGGGACGAACAGAGAAGTCGAAGAGAAAAGAGAGGAACTTTCAAAATTCTCTCACGTGTGGGCTCGTCTAAACACGTATCGCGCTCTAAATGAATTGTCTTCTTGCTCACTCGTCAAAATTTAGCTCAGCTAGCATGTTCTCATATGATAAGTGACTGAAAAGTACGTAAAGAGGAGTTAGACCTCGTGGTGGGTAGCTTAACTCTCGTAGTTAGAACTAAAACGCATATAATAGAAGCAAAAATCTCAAGTCGTTTCAGAGATAATCTGCTGAGAGAGAGTCCATGGATAAAGGCTATGCACACCCAATACCAAGAGAGTGTTTATTTTAATCGAGCATCCACTTGATTCTCAATGACATCAACTTGCTTTTTACGAGCAAACGACCATCGGCCGCCCCACCTCGAATTTCGACGCGGGCCAGGCGGTCCGTCCGCCGGCAGCTATTGGCCGCTTTTGGTGCTCCAAGTTCTAACAGGCCGGATATTCGCTCCTGTCCCATCAGTCATCATACAAATCCACGCTATTGCAAATGTTTGAGCGTTCGCATGCCTCGATCCAAGTCTAATCAAGGTGCACAAGTCACACAACAGCTATAAATTTAAAAAAGAAAGAAGGTAAGACGAGAATGGATGTAGGGCGTTCGTTGTCGCTGAGGAAAAGGGGTCAAATTCGCTTCGTCTCGATGAATTTGCTCGTCGAAATTCCTCGAATTTTCCACATCTTATCGCTTATCCATTCCCTTCTTTATGAATAGATCTAGCAAATAAGCAAATCATTGAAGTACATACTTTGATACGTCATGCATCAACCGCTCATACACTTGGCCGAAACATCGGCATCACGTAGCGCGAAATGAACAAAAGATCAAGCATGAATTCTCATTGGAGACACCTGATGGATCTCTTGATCATCCTCCAATTCATCCTCATCCCAAACCTTCCGCTCCTCACCACCCTCATAAGCCCAAGCGCACACAAGGTAGTAGCAGAAATTGATCACGCTCAAACCCGCCAAGATCCAGTAGTAATAGTCGTAGTGACCCTCGTTCACGTTCGTGGAGATCCACGTCCCGTCCTTACTTCTCCTGCTCAGGTGGTCCAAGATGCTCACGATTAGGCTCGCCACCACGTTGCCCACGGCCATTCCCAGGGTGAGCAGCCCCACCGCGATGCTCGCCATGCTCTTGGGGAACTGGGAGTAGTAGAATTCGATTTGCCCGATCGCGTTGAACGCCTCTGCCAGCCCGGTCAAGCTGTGCTGCGGGACGATCCACATGGCGGACATCTTCAGGACCACGTGCGGGTTCCGGGCAAGCCCTTCTCGGATCGCCTCGGCTCGCCGCCTGTGCTCCACCGCCGCCGACACGAACATGCCCACACAGGAGATGAGGAGCCCAATCCCCATCCGCTCCTTGTAGGTGAGCCCGCCAGGCCGGCTGGTCAGCCTTGAGACCAGGGGGACAATGACCCTATCGTAGAGCGCCACCCATATCGTGAGGGTCAGGAGGCTGAAGATACCGAAGGAGCCTGGCGGGATTTTGATGCCGAAGAGGAAGCGCCGATCCATGGTCTTCGCCTGGAGGACCGGGAAGGCGCCCTGGCTTATGGTCACGCCGATGATGATGCCCGTGGACCAAATGGGAAGGACTTTGATGAGGGCTTTGAGCACCTCAACTTGCTGGATTGTGCAGAGTCTCCACGGACATATGGCCAGTCCATTAGCGTCCAGGTCCTTCTCAGGGTTGTTTATAAGGCAAGCCTTGTTTAGGAACCTGTGGAATGAGAAACAACAGATTCAATTTTCATCCGCTGCATGATAAACCTTATCGGTTCATATCTTCGCGCCAGTATCATGTCATGTTAAATTTGGACTTAACAGAAATACGACACGACACGACGGTTTTATCGATATGGTTATGACTTCGAAATCCAAGCACGGCATGATTATCGGAAAGGTTACATGAAAAGATATCTTAACGGGTTCAAAAATCTGAATTCTGAGTAAATACTTGCCTCAGTTTCTCGCTTGGTGTAGTAATTTTGGAGCCCTTAAGATGGTAATAAGTTGCATCATGGCCCATGCTGGGAATCTCCAAGTGCCTCTTTTTCCAGGCGGCTACCATGCTCTGAACAAGGCCGGTGAAGATGCTCTTGTTTGCCTTCACTTTGACATAGAGTGAAGATCCCAGGAAGAAGCTCACAGCCGAGACAAACATAAGCCCCGCCGGAACCGCGAATCCGACCACCCACCCGTACGAATCCTGGATGTCGACTATAGCGATTATTGCGATCATGATGGATACCCCAACCGATGCATAGTACCAGTTGAAGAACGTCTGCAAGATCCGCCCGTTCCTTGGGTTATCAGGATTGTCGATCTGATCTGCCCCGAAGGCCAGCGAGCACGACCTGATCCCGCCAGCCCCAATGGACATGAGGGCCAAAGATGAAAACAGAAGCAGGAGCTGCGCGGAAGTTGGGGATTCGCAATTTTGGCTCCTTGGGTCGCACGGTGGTGGCTGGGCGTCTCGGAGAAGGGCTGTCAACCACAACAGGGTCATGCCCTGATGAAAGAAACACAAATTATCGAAGGACGTAAGAAAGAGAACATCATGATCAAACACTAGTACAGAAAAACTGATTTCGTTTGCTTCGGAACACACACACACGCTCAGTCGATGCTTACAAGAAGGCTGATGACCGATCCGAAGCTGATAACGAGGAACCGACCCAAGCAAGAGTCGGAAAGAAAAGCACCTAGAGTGGGCATGAAGTTCGATATGGCCAACCACAAGAAGAGGACATTCCCACCCGAAGCGGCGTCGAAGTGATACTCATAAATCAAGTACAAGATCATATTCGGAAGTAGCCCGTACCCAGCAACCTTCTCCAATATCTCATTTGCTGCAACAACAATTAAATTTACCAAATTTATCGTCAGATCATGAAAACAATCTCCAAGAACACACATACTGAACTAAAACATGAATAAGTTCAACACAAGAACACTCTGCTTGTGACTTGTGAGCAGATGACAGAAAACTATTGTGCGATCAAGAAAGTGACCTATGATGAAGGGAATAGTCTTGAGTCCACCCTTTTTGCTTGTGACTTGCTTGGCTTCCCTGGCTTCGTCTGAAGCAATCTCCATGGCTCTCTCTGTGCTGTTTTCGGGACTCGGGCCTAAGATTGAAATTCTTGGAGAGAGAGAGAGAGAGAGAGAGAGAGATGGTCAGGCAGCTTTTTGCCTTATATCAGGGATGAAAACAAGGGATGGTTTCCATTTCCATCATGATTGGTCAAGTTTAGCTTTGTCTGATGCTTCTCCTGGACTGTAATGAAGGGGAAATGGAATCTTAACATAGGCAAGCTTAACCATGAGGGCCGAGAAGGCAATGACCCATAGATTGCACTGTATCAAGCAAGAAAATGTGCATCCCGGAGGCTCCGGTACAACTCGGGCTCGGCAAAATAATTGCAGATGTCGAGGCTTGTTGAAGAGCACAGCTCGATCGTTTAGGATACTAACGTTGGCACATGAACACTTAACATGGCAAGAACATAACTTCATTTTGGACAACAGCCTTTTTTGGTATGTCACTCTTGTTTAACAAGGTGCTTTCCTTTACTGTTGTAATTGAATTCTGGCTAAAATATAAGATAAGATAAATGGTGATGTAACTAATGAGCCAATGTTTATTTCCTTGGAATTCCTTATATGCTTTTTTACACTTCAAGAACACTTTTCTACGTCCTTATCCTGCTTTTGGAAGTGACATCCAGGTAATTTGAAGTGGTCCTTAGTCCTCATTAGTTGAGTCATTTACCACTTATTAGGACGGATAATCAATCGGACCCGCTCTAATAACCAAATAACAAGCATAACTATTAAATAAGTAATCGGTCTAGTAAACAAATGCCTCGTGAGCACAAATCAAATTAGCTCTATATAAAACTAACAATTTCCTAGAATAAAAATCAAAGGGAAAAAGTACTAAAAAAGTCATGAACCTATTACATTGCTGCTAATTTGGTCGTAAACCTTTTAATGGGATCAATTTAGTCCTAATCTTTTTTCCATTGAACTAATTCAGTCTATCCGATCAATTTTGACATGAAATCACTGACATAGATGATGACTTTCTTACGTGGCACAATCGTTTTTTAATAATGTTTTCGTAGTTTTTTTTTTTTCCATTTATTTTTTCTTTCTTTTTTGTTTTTCCAATAACCGGTCAGTGAGGGTTGGCCTTATCGGGCCGTGCTTGGGTGAGGGCGAGCGCCGACGAGGTCCTCTTGCCAAATTTGGTAAGGCCGACCCTCACCAAGGCTCGGTAGCCTCGCCAAACTTAGCTTGGGTGAGGGTCTACCTCTCTGGCTACTGGCTAAAAGAAAAGGGGAAGGAAAACAAGGTAAAAAAGAATGAAAAAATTCAAAAAATATTTAAAATTTATTAAGAAAATTATCCATGTCAACACTGATCGTGCCATGTAGGATAACACGCATCTCGATGATTTTTGGCTTAAATTGGCCTGATGGATTGAATCGGTAGTAATGCTAAAAGGTTGAGAACTAAATTGGTCTAAATAAAATATTTAGAACTGAATTGATATTAACATAATAAGTTTAAGCTTTTTTAAGTAACCTTTTCAAAATCAAATAGTATTTAATTTTTGCTCTGCCAAGTGCTAACCTGGGTCGACAATAATTTTATTCCAAAAAAAGAAAATATTGGCAGAAATAAATAATCGGGCAATGGGAAAATAATTAGCATATTGGTGGCCTCTGAAAAGAGGCACTTGAAGGTGGCCATTTGACAAACTACAGTCCTCTCACCACTTGACACAGTCCCTCCTTTTTCACCTCAGTTCCAAGAGCTCACTCAAAAAATTGTATGAAGAGAGCCTTGGAGACAATTACACTCGGATTACATGATAATACACATATGGATAGAAAAAAGATAGAGGGTGGGTTTGATTCAACATTTCAAATGGGCTTTGGTGAAATGCAAATGTCCTTAGCCTAAAAAGCTTTGAGAAAATGCTAATTGCGTTTGGAAAAAACTGATTTCAAAACGGGCTTTGGATTAATTATTGTTTGCTAAAAATAACTTTGCAAATGGGTTTTGGTAATTTTTACCATTGTGGGGTTAGTTTTGGAAAAAAAAATTTCTTTTAGCGTTCGGCCAAATACTGAAGGCCCAATGCTGGTCCCTACCAGCATTGGGCTTTCAGTATTCTCAAGGTATGCTGGCCTAAAGCTGAACCAAATGGTTCAGCATTTCCAAGGGGCTTTCAATCCTCAAAGCCCCTTGGGAAAATGCTGAACCAAACCCACCCAGAGAGGGGCAGACGGTGCAATGCTTTGTTTGTACATAATATCTCACATTTTAATCGGCGCGGCGTTAAATAAATTTATTGGACGGAATCACCGAAGTTACATCAGATTCGAACTGCTCCGGTTTACTTGATGTTAGAGTTCTGATATGTCTTGTGGACTATGAATTCTGTTAATGCGGATTTTGGACCTGATCCTTCGAGGTCTAGCGTGTGAAAACGTTGTTTACAGCTCGAAAGACAAAAACTATGATATAAGTGATGACTCTCCATATGATAACAAGGAGGAAGAGGATCAAACTTGTCTTCAACCTCGTGGGGCATGAAAAGGATTTGTAGCTAAGCGCCTTACGCATTCTTCGGAGTCCTCTAAAATTTCTCACTCACGCAAAATGTGTCCCCACCGGACCATTCTTTTCGCTGCCCATAAGGGAACCAAAAAAAAAGAGCTTTTTTTAAAAAATTAAAATGGTCATAAGATTTATCAAAAGGTGTTTTTTTTTTTCCCTGTCCACAGAAAGGTTCATTCATTACCAAAATAGTAGATGAGAGACACATAGCAAATTGTAGAAGGCAGCAAAACAAAGCAAAGCTTAAATTCCGTTTGTTATGTGAAAAATAAATGATTTTTCAAACATTATCCAAAAGATGATCTTTGTATTGCTTAAATTAATAAACCAATGAAAAAATATTTTAATTATGGACAACTATTTATGTCTAGATAATTTTGTTAATGACGAAAATATTTTTTTGTTCATGTATTTTTCTAAACGATATAAGTAATCAATTTTAAGAAAATATTATCACTCATTTTTACTGAAACGAATGGAGCCCTAGAACGTTGCAAAACAAACAAAATCAAGAGATCAAAGTAGATCATCATAGCAAAATCAATAGGGGTCTCATCCCGTGAGAACAAGTCCATGACTACATCAAAGGAAAACGGTCAGTGGTTGATCATCGAATATTGCATCATTAGCGGTAGTGACCACATGCTGGGTACTTCCTCTCCAGCTAAGGCTTTGCCAATCAGCGGTGTGTATCCATGTTTGGTGTCCTAAACACCATCGTCATAATGAGACAACCAAAGCAAGTTGAATGAAAATAGATCTGATTCCTATGAGATTGACATGTTTCGCAAGCACAAGATGTTAAAGCTTTTGCAATCACCACTGAAACCGATCTTTGTAATGGATGGAGCGCAGGGAATTGAATCTCAGGAAGGATAAAGAAGGAGAGCTTGTAAATCTAGATCAAAAGGAAGATAAGCAAGAACAAGAAAAAAAACAAAACAAAAGTAAAATCAACAATAGAGGGAGAGACCTTATTTACCATTGCTCAAAACCTCCCCTCCATGACCAAACGTTGAAGAAAACGAAAAGAGCAGAGCGAGAGAGGGGGGCTTGCAATGGTTTGACATATTACATGTTTATTTTGAGAGGCTTCGCGTGCTGATAAGCGGCAACATAACAAATTCAGCGGAGGAGGGCAGCACGTCCACGAAGGGCCATCGTGGGGGCAGCCACCGTGCTACGGCAGTGATTTGGCGTGTATATGGCAGAGGCGAAGCGGCTAGGGGTGGCAGAGTGCTGCGGAGGCGTCGTCTGGTCCAGGTAGCCGGTCCAGGGTGGATGGCCGAAAGCCTGAACGACAATAGCGAGTTGCTGAACGGCAGAAACAAGAAATCTGAAAAACAGAGCCTCTCGATCCGGTTCACAGAGACGGACATCAACGACCATCCGTGGTTGGACTTGGGTCGGCGGTGATGGCGCTGTCATTCCAGAAGCCTGGCTGGCGAGCAATCTGAGATTGAACGTCTCTTGCTTTTGTCTTATTTTAACACCAATTTTTATTTTCTTCTTTGTCTAAAGAAACCAATCCCATTTTAGAAAAATATTTACTAAATGCCTAAGTAATTTAAATTGCAAGAACTCGACATTTAATTAATGAATCATGTTTGGTAGGAAAACAAGCTTCGATTTTGGAGAATCAACCTTTGCGCAAAGATTTGGGTGTCAATCTAATTCTTTTTTTACGTAGGGCAATTTTTGTCGATTAATTGTCAAGTAGGATTGAGAAAAACTTTAACATAGATGATTTTTTTAAACAAAATCACATGTTTATAAACTTTCACTTCTATGGAGAAGGAATACATTCGAATTCCATTTACAAGTTTAGGAATAAATTGACAAAATTAAAAAGTTTAGGACTAAATTGCTATCAATTCAATAGATTTAGGGCCGATTCAGTAATTTTTCCTTCTTATTTTCTAATAGTCTAACTTTCTAAAACTTTTCAAGTTGTCCAAAAGAGCATATTTCTTTTTCCACCCCAATAAATCTCAATAAATGTTGGTAAGTGTTGACATGGTGCGACGAGGATAGGGAGTGATCGCCGAGGTTAGAAGGTTTGGACCAGGAGCGACTCCTAAAGCGAAACTTACTATTACGTCAAAAGGCTTAATTCTAGTCTTCACAATAGTGTAAAAAAATTTTACTTAAAAAAAAAAAGACCAGTTGTGGTAAAAAAAACAAGCCTAGTAATATTTTTCTCAAAGTAACATATTGGTAGCTTGCCAAAATATTTATGAAAATACCAATATTGTTTATAGTACACAAACTAACGATTTTTGTGCTAGCTTACCAACTTTTATTTGCATAACTTAGTAATGCTTCAAATCTACTAACTCTTATACGAAGTTACCAACTGAAATAAGATTGATTTATCAATTTTTTTTCTTGGTTAGTAACCCTTTACATTTACTAACTCTTTTAAGAGATTACTCACCTAACTTAGCTTGTCCCACTAACTCTTTTACCATAAAATTACCACATAATGTTTGGTTAGTAACTCTCATTTAAGTGGCCTTCTCCACGTATATTTGGCTGTTATAATTTGGCCACTTTTCTGTTGTTCACAATTTTTTAAGGTCATTTCTTAGCGATGCCTTGATATATTTAACAATTTTATCTTTCTTTTAATTAACAATTTCTCTTATTTTGTCACTAACTTTTATTTACCCTTTTAATTATGCCTTAAATTTACAAACTTTTATATGAAATTATTATTTAACAATTAATTTACTAACTTTTCTCCAATTAAGTTATCAATCCAAGTCTCATTAGAGTTACTTACCATTTTTTTTTTCAATTTACTGAATTTTCTATTTGAATATTTAGTCGGGAATGAAGTTGATAAGTCACTCAAATACAAGTTAATAACTTTATATACTAGTTGATAAATTTAAATCATAGGTAAGAATGATAGAATATTTCAATATTAAACCACACTTTCATATAATGGCTTATGCTTTTAGAACAGTTGGTAGCGACCCTACAAAATCTCATAAAAAAAAGTTAACTAAAAATTGATAAATAAAGTTGGTAAGTCACCAACTTGTTTGGAGCCTTGAACATCTCTACTTAAAACTTGATACTTAAATCATCCTATGAATTTGGTCATCAATTATTGATGGATAACACAACAACTCTTGCAATCAATAAACATGAACATCCTAAGAACACATGAGTGTGTGTGCGTGTGTTCGGGTGTGGGGATTCATCACGATGAGAACAACAAAGCAATGAACCTAAGAAGAACATCCACTGCATTCTGGACAGCCAAGGAGGCGAAGATGGAGGCCTCGTTGGAGAGAGAAGACCCGCCGCCAGCCAAATCAGAGAGGGACCTGATCGCGATGAACGGCATCTTGTGTTGGCGACAGACCAGAGCAATGGAGGCGCTCTCCATGTCGATGGCAGTGGCGTTGAACTTTGAGTACAAGAACTGCCTGTAACCACTGTTGTCCACAAGCACATTGGCGCTCACCCCTCTCTCCACTCTCACCACCACTGGTGCCCTTGGCAAGCATGTTGAGTTCACACATTGCCCCAGCTTCAACCCCTAGTTGTGCCAATGAGCAAAGTATTAGCATAGCTAGAGGATTCATCCGGTCCAGTTGGTACCGGTTTCCCTGACTTACTTAACTTTGAAAGCTGAGATCGACTTAATGCTTTTGCGATACGAGATAGTTTTTTAGCTTCTATTAGTAATTAAAGCAAATTCATTTCAAAGGAAGTCGCCGATTATTCAGAGAGGCTATCAATTCAGTGGACAAGTTGTCAATTCATGGTTGTCAATCAGCTACTTGGTTGTTTATGTTTGTTCGGCTTCCAAGATCGGTGCAAGAATTGAGAGTCTTTATTGTGATATTTCTTTCAAGAGTCATAACTAGGTCAATTCCTCAAGAGTCTGCTCGTCTTTCTATATCTAGTTCACTTTCTATATCTAGGTCAATGTTCCGTAAATTCTCAATGAATCTATCTCATGGGAATGCTAGGTACAATTATTAGTCATTTAAAAATAAATTAAGAGTCAAGTAATAGGCCAATATAAAGGCAAGTCTTGCGATCATTTCATTAAGGTGAAAAAAGGAAAAGGCCTATTAGTCTTGTTCTCTTCTTCGAGTTGTGTGGTTTTGAGTGTTTTCACCTTCAAATTATCCTATTAGATGCTTGGCTCATGATTTTACCTTGATTTTCTTTGAGACGGCAAAATAGTGCCTGTCGATGGGGACCCAAAAGGCATGCTGTCGGACTTCGGGGACACCGTCGACGGCGAAGATTTCCTCGGGTCGGTACCAAACGTTGTTAAGGAGATTCTGGTCAACCTGGCCATTGCCGGTGTGATTGTTGAAACTGGAGATGTTGAGGTACCCAATCTTCCTGGTGTAGTCCCCATCTGATTCAAATGCTAGCTCTGTGCTGGGTCCATCTCCAAACCTCTGGTTTCATTCAGGAAACAGGAAATGATTTTAGGATTGGGGCTTAAAGTGATGAACGGCTATCTCTATATTGAGAATTACCTGTCCAATTAGAGTGAAGCCCGCAACATGTTCAGATCTGCTCCTAACATTTTCAAGGGTATGAGGCATGCTTTTTACCAAAATAACTATTACCGAAGCTATTGTCAAGAATTTGGATACTTTACAATTAGAGGTAACTTTAGAGAGTCAATAAATGTACTCATCCATCCACTTTTAAATTGTTGTTACTTGCATCTTAGTCCTCGAGTTTATCGGTGTAAGGCCAAGTTGAACGAGAAGAGCGGAATGAAAAATGAGACATAAACTTTGTTTATTTCATGAAAAATGAATAATTTTAATTTTCTTCAAAAAATAATTATTTGTATTGCTCGAAATGATTAGTCATTGAAAAATATTTATTTATCTAAAAAAATTATATCTAGAAATTTTCCTGAATGATGATTTATTTTTTCATGCATTCAGTTTTGTATGGAATACAAGTGATTATTTATAGAAAAAATATGTTTCAAATCATTCATAATTTTTTTCCAGAGCTTATATTCTTCTCGTTGTTTATCGTGTTTGGTAACTTGAAATAGTAATGTTGGGAATGAAAAAGACTTCATCATCGTATTCTTATAATGTGGGGGGAGGGGGTCATGAAAAGAGGGAATGGCTAGACTTGACAAAAAGGACATCCCATAAACACTATTTTCGGCAAAACAGAACAACAAAATCAAGAAACATAGCATAATATTCTGCCATTCCTTTCTCCACGTTCCTTGCTTTGGTATAAAATAACTTTCACCCATCCCGTTGGTAGTTATGGAAAATTTTGATAATGTCTCCAATTTATAAAAGAACCCATAATTAATTCCAATTTCAAGGTGTTACCAAACATGGTAATTCAAAGATTTATTGATCATTCGGATTACTACACATTCGTTGGGAGATTCCTTCGAATTCGTACGATTGTTTCATACCAACTAGTCAAACGGGGGCGAACTGCATTCATCTACCATCGTACTTCATTTGCACGTGACGTAACCTAAATTTCTTTTTGGGTTTTCTACCAAATTTATGTCCTACATGTGTAAAGAACTTTGCACGTTCTTCTTCTTCTTCTTCTTCTTCTTCTTTTCATCCAATCTGCTACAACTTCCCCTCCCAACCAGCACCATACATCTAACAGTCACTCAATCTCATGTAAAAAAGGACCCAAATATAAAAATAAATAAATAAAAGTTTGGGAAAGATCAATAGTTGGAAATAGACCTGCCAATTCCAAAGGCCTGTGTGAGCCCAATACTGTGGGATTGTCACATCCCCAATCTGGAGATTTGGATTTGCATTCCCTGCAATTCCATAGTGCACCACACCTTTCACATTGAAGAGAGTCAAGAGCAACTCTGTGGCTATACCTGCATTTAGCTTCATACAGCAGCAGCAATTTCTCATCAACACTCTTTTTCCCATATCGAAACAAGAAAAAGGAGCATAAAGGACGCGGGGCGGTTGAAATCTTGCGCGCACCATGCTCAACCCCGTCATGACGATGATCACTTTCTCGTTCTCCAGCTGTCCGATACGAAATCTTCTTCCTATCGAGCATGAAGCAAATCATACGAACTCGCAACACAGATATTGACATACATCTTGAGCACATGGGGAAACGACGCCAACAATAATAAGCCCACAAAAAACTATATTACCCAAAGGAGACACTAACGGCATGTTCTTTGGACTAAAACATTATGACTTAGAACCAGAGACAAAAATATTTAGTGTTCATGAGCTTTAGTTACCAGAAATGTCCAAGTAAGGGAGAGTTTCATTGGGGACAAAGCTTGGAGTCTGGAGAAGAGGGTTCATCTCGAAGGAGTTGGGCACCACAATCCCCAAGAACGGGCCTTCCTTGTTCACTCCATCCACCATTCTCATGGAACCACGGGCAACTGCACCAAAGCTCCTGTTCATCATGCCCATCGCCATAACCAGGAGGAGGACCACTTCCTTCAAATGTTGAAGATGACCCATCTTAGAGAGAGAGAGAGAGAGAGAGAGAGAGAGAGCGAGAGAGAGAGCGCGGAATGATGAGCAAAGAAAAGGAAGGGAATCTTGATGTGAAGAGGATCTGAAAACAGTGGAAGTCCGTATAAAGTTTCTCGGGTCTGAAACCGTGATCATCATACCGCGACTTGACTTGTCCAAGGTAAGTTGCATCAACTAGGAACCACAAAACCAATGTTCGAGCAATCCAATCGACGCTTAATGACGACTGGACTAAAGACTTTTCTTGAGCATGCTAGAAAAGAGGCCAAGTCAAGAACCATGGCATCGAGATGAAGCCAAACAAGAAAGTCGACGAGAAGCTAAGGCATGAACAGATCCACGCAATTGCTTGGTCCACTCGATAATTGTATCGCCTAAGATCACTCCTTGAATCTTGGCCCGTTTATGACCAGAATTTTACGGGGATCGCACCGGAATCCCCTAAATATTCTGGTCCATGTAATTTCTTACTACTGCTTGGGAATTAAAGATCTACTTGTATATAGTAAATTTACTCCGAGCCCATAGCGCAACTTGGTCGGCAAGTTATTGAATTGAAATAATTTACGTAGGAATCTTGTACATTCTACGGTACTCATTTATGCATGCATATATACCTAAGCAAGCTGTTTTTACTGGCCAATGCCAACGGTCGAGCTACAAGTACGATCAAGAGGCGAAATCCCCATGTGGATTGCTAAAGGGTATTTGGTTAGAGGGAATAAAGTCGGCGAAAATAAACCTGTCAAATTGATCTTAAGCCCATAAATGGTTCAATTCTTTACTTTAAATGGATCACATATGAGTTATTTCAAATTTGAAGAGCTTGCATAAAATAAGTGGGCCTAAACAGGTTCAGTTGAGAACCCATTTTCAACCCACTAGGGCTTAGACTCTCTCTCTCTCCTCTTCGCTCTCTCTTTCTCGCTAGTCACTGTCATTCTCTCGGGCTTACGAAAATGGGTTAAAAAATTTATCTTTTTACGGATTTGGGTTCGCGGCTAAAAAATTACGAGAAAGGGGCTTGTTCGGCAGTTCAACCGCCGAACAAGCCCCCGTTCGGCGCTTCAAGCGCCGAACAACAAAAAAATAAAAAAAAACAACCAAAAACCTTGTTCGGCAGTTCAATTGCCGAACAAGGGAAAAATAAAATAAAATAAAAAAAACCCTTGTTCGGCAGTTTAACTGCCGAACAAGGAAAAGAGGGGGGGGGTGGTGGGTTTAAAAAAAATAAAAAATTCGTAAAAAATTATAAAAAAGAAAAAATACCAAAAAATTCTAAAAATTTCCATAAATTCCAAAAATTAGGAAATTGACTATTTAACGAGTCGGTCCTATTTTTGATGGTTTTCCCTTTTAGACATTTCGAAATGACGATTTTGCCCCTTACGGGCAAATTATCTCGAAAAATTTCAAAAGTTTCCAAAAAAATTTCCAAAAATTAGTAAATGGGCCACTTTAATTGGCCAATCCTACTTTTAATGGTTTTTTCTTCATCTATCTTTTCAAAATGATGATTTTGCCCCTTATGGAAAAAAAAAATGTTCACGAAAAATAGTCAGTATTTTAAATGGTCCAACATGGAAAGGTTTTTAAAATAAATTTGGCAATTTCTCATATTTTAGTCTACGGAATCTATTTTCTTATTTTCGGATATTTTCTTAATATGAAAATAATATTAAAATTTACGACAAATTTCAAAAATTACTTTTCTTCCAAATTGGATCTCAGGCTTCGTTAAAGCTTCTAAATATGATTTTTCAATGCCTATAGATTCAACGATGTCAACACATAGCAATATCATATTTATGATGTAAAAAGTTCTAGTACATCAAATTTATAATAATACATAATTTTGTTTATATGGGTTTTGCTCATAATGAGTCAGCGTCACATTCGAATTATGTGTCTAACTCAGATCTTCTGCATAGAAAATGAACAGGTAACGATTGATGAGAAAAATATTCATGATGGAATATTTTTTTTGTGAATACTTTTTTTTCCATAAGGGGAAAAATCATTATTTTGAAAAGATAGATGAGAAAATCCTTAAAAGTAGGATTGGCCAATTAAAGTGGCCCATTTACTAATTTTTGGAATTTTTTTTGGAAACTTTGAATTTTTCGAGACAATATTGCCCGTAAGGGCAAAATCGTCATTTCGAAATGTCTAAAAGGGAAAACCATCAAAATAGAACCGACTCGTTAAATGGTCAATTTCCTAATTTTTGGAATTTTATGGAAATTTTTAGAATTTTTTTGGTATTTTTCTTTTTTATAATTTTTTTAAACGACATTTTTTTAATTTTTTTTTAACCCCCCCCCACTTTGTCCTTGTTCGGTGATAGTTTAACTGTGTCCGAACATGAGTGTTTTTTTGTGTTTTACCTGTGTCTTTTTTTATTTTTTTTTTTGCCTTGTCTCCTGGCCATTCGTGTGGAATTAAACCCGAACCAGGTTTTTTGTTTTGTGTTTTTTTTTTTTGTTGTCTTGACTTTTTTTGGTGTTGTTCGCGCTTGAAGCGTCCGAACGGGGGGCTTTGTTCGCAGTTGAACTCCGCACAAGCCCCTTTTTTCGTAATTCTTTTTTTTTTTTTTAGCCGCGAAACCCCAAATTCCGTAAAAAGATAAAATTTTTTAACTCCATTTTCGTAAAAAGCCCGTCATTCTCTCTAGATCGGCGCATTCCCATCGCTAGATGGCCTATCCTCAGCAATCGATCCTCGCAAGACAGATATTGCTTCGTGCAAAAGATGCAAGTGACTCAGTGCATTGCTTCTTGCCCTTGCATATAAGAAAACCATGGTCGGCAAGGCTCTCGTGCTTGTCGACGCTCCCTGCACAGATGGCCGATGTCTGTCATTGTCGGAGGTGGAATCACGTACACTAACGCTAAGCGCTAAGGTTACAGTTTGGAGGTGCATGGCTTGTGCAGCATCATCCGTAATCGCCCTCAGAGCATTGTGGAGGGGAGGACTGCGCCGAGGCTGGTTGTGTCGGTCGCTTGGAGGGGGGCGGAGGTGGGAGGAGCCAAAGAGGAGAGACTTGTGACCAGCGGGGTTGGGATGGTAGGTTAGGCAGTATTGGTTGTAGGGCGGCCTGAGATTGGTGCATTAATGGCCAAGCGAGTGCTTTGTGTGAGATGCAAGGTGTATCCAGAGAGAACTATAAAAACTGGAGTCATGTGGCGGGTGGTTTCTCAGGTTCGTTCTCTCGGTTGGGCTTTGTATGGGTCATCTGAATTTAATAGAAAATCACGTGAGTCAATGTAATTTTTTTTTTGGTCGGAGAGTCGATGTAAGTTAAACGAGTGACTTTGGTTGACCGCATTTTGACCCACCCAAACCCAACTTGACCCAACCCACCGATTTTTGCACCACTAAATGCGTTGTGAATACCTGATTTTTCTTTGGCTAATAGAAATGGGGTAGAATGAAAAAGCAAAGTGAAAGCAAAAACGAAAGGAAAAGTATTAAAAACTAATTCAACATGGGGACTGAGAAGTAAGTGTGATACGTTAAGTTGTTTTTTTTTTTTTTTTTTCCTTTTTTTATTATTTTTTTTTTTTTGTTTTTTTTTTTTTTGCTTGTTTGTTTTTATTTTTTTTTTTTTTTTTTTTTTTTCTCTGTTTGTGTTTTTTTTTTTTTTTTTTTTTTTATTTTGTTTGTGTGTGTGTTGTTTTTTTTATTTTTTTTTTTTGTTTTTTTGTTTTTTTTTTGTGTTTTTCGTTTTTTCGTCTTTTTTTTTGTTTTTTTTTTTTGTTTTTTTTTTTTATTTTTTTTTATTTTCTTTTTTTTTTGTTTTTTTTTTTTTTTTTGTTTTATATATTTTTTTTTATTTTTTTTGTTTTTTTGTTTTTTTTTTGTTTTTGTTTTTTTTTTTTTTTTTTTTTTTCACCTTTTTTTGTTTTTTTGTTTTTTTTTTTTGTTTTTTTTTTGTTTTTTATTTTTTTTTTTGGTTTTTTTTTTAGTTTTTGTTTTTTTATTTTTTTTTTTTTTTTTTTTTTTGTTTTTTTTTTGTTTCTTTTGTTTTTTTTTTTTGGTTTTTTTTTTTATTTTTTTATTTTTGTTTTTTTTTTTTTTTTAGAGGGGGCTGGGCTGCATGAGAACGGTTTCTGTTTCTCTCATTTCTGTTCCAAACCTATTCTAGAAATAGTTTGGACAAATAGGTTTGGATACAGAACCCTTCGTTTGCAACGCGCTGGGGGGGGGGGGGCCCTCCTCACCGTTCTAGCCTTTTCTCGCTTCTCGCTGTCTGGCGATTGTTCGTCTTTGCTTGCGGTGTCTTCCGGGCTCGGTTTGGTTGGTTTTTGGGCTCAGCAAGGGTCGTTACCGCGCCCTTCCTACTTAGGCTAGCCTCGTTCTTACAGCTTCATCGGCGACTTGCTTTGCGGTTTCGATCACAACCACTGCATGTTTGTTGTCTGGTTCTCTTGGTTTTTCGATCGGTAGCCTTGCTGATCTTCTTCCCTCAGG